>VFFE01000401.1:0-88087 GCA_008921705.1 Burhinus oedicnemus | reverse complement strand
TTATTTCTCTTTCCATCCTTTCACCGCCGAAAACGGGACCTCCCCGCGGCGGGGTCGGGGGTGCCGCCCGCCCGCAGCCGGGCACGGCTGAGCCCTGCTCCCGGCCCCGGCCAGCTCCTGCCGCTGCTCCGCGCTTTGTCCCAGCCGGCTCGCTGCCACCGCCCCGGCAGAGACGGCGGCGGGGACGCGGAGGTGCTCGGCGCTGTATGCAGCTTCGCAGTGTCGCAGACACCGCCCACCCCCCCCGCCCGCCTTTCCAGGGAATACGGGAGCCTCCCTAGGCGCTGAGTCCTGGTGCGGGTGCAGGCAGCAGCGGGAGCCCTGCCAGGCTGCTGCCCGGTGCCAGCTCCGGCTGACCAGGCACGGGGCACACACATGCTCTCCCCTGCCCGCAGCTCCTGCCCAAGGCCTTTACCCACTGGGATGGTCTCCACTAGCACAAAGCCACCGGGCATCTTTGGCAGGGTGGCTTCATCCTTGCCAACAACCCAGGTTTGGGGCCATCACTGGTCCCTTCCCAGCACAGCCACCTCAGAGAGACCCCTCTGTGGGGTGGCTCAGAGGGTGGGTTCCCTCTGGAAATAGCTCCCGCACAGCGTGCTAGGCTGTGTTGCAGTCCTAGGGCCAGGCTGGGTGAGACTCCTCAGCACCCCCCAGCACCCTGCCCCAAACCACAGCTGGGGTGAGGGCCAGCAGTTCTGGCCAGGGCATGCATGAGCAGGCGGTGGCACAGGGAGATGGGAAGTTGGACTGCATTTGGTGGGTCTGCTTTTGCTTTTCTGTCTTGGACTTACTGAACCCTCATTTCTTCAAAACGCTGTCCCTCTCCCAGCTTTCCCGGCCTGCTGGAGAGTGGGTGGATGGAAATACCTTTCTTGGGATAAGGAATAACTGGCGTGATGGGGAACGTGGCGCTCGGCAGTCTGCTGCCTCGCTTGGCTCTTGCCAAGCAGGGTAGGTGAGGAAGGCCCCGTGGGCAGGAGCAGGAGCTCTTCTGGTGGCGTGATGGTCCTGCTGGCTTGCCACTCAGCCAGGCAGTGCTTGTGCATGGATTCTCCTCTCTTGGATGAGCTCACCACATGAACATACAGGATGTAAGCCAGGCTAAGCATCCTCACCTCCGTCCGTGCCATTTGTGTCAGACCTGTAGTCAGGCTGAGATGATACTGAGTGTAGACCTGGATGTGCAAACCCTGAACGGCTGGAAATGATACAGATCCTTCTTCCCCTGCCAAGTTCGCTGCGTGCTCTGCAAGCCAGGAGAGGCTGGAGCTCCCCGTAACCGGTGCAGCAGGGATGTGGCTTGAACCGTGCTACGAAAACACCCTCCAGGGCGTTTGGATGGAAGGCACCTTTTTTTTTTTTTTTTTTCCCTGCAATATCCCATTTATAAAACAGAGGGAGCTGCTGTGCTTTTCTGACCACCTGGTTGGAGCGAGCTGGTGAGGGGACAGGAAGTCCAGCAGTCCAAGTGCAGGGTGGGCTGCGGGGGTCCCAACATCCCTTCCTCCTTCATCTGCACGTGGAAGGAGGAAGGTGAGTCAGTCCATGCGGAGAAGAAGGCATATTTAATGCCAGGTTGGGAAGGAGCCGAGATGAGCCTGCAGCTTGGGGAAGAAAGAAGCCAGGCCCAGGGATGCAGCTGATGGCACTGGGGCCTGAAGCAAGGAGGCCGCCAGAAACGTAAGTTGCTGGGAGTCTAGGCTGAGGGACATTGCTGCCGCTCCCTGGACACCAGAACATGATGTCTTCAGCCTGGGCCAGCTGGAGCAGAGGTCCCACCTTGGGTGGCAGCTGGTGGAGGTGCAGGTCTGAGCAGGCTTTTCCAGCCCTGAAGGAGATGAGCATCAGCACAGACCTTAGGGCACGTACTGAGATGGCTTTGTCTTTCTTCAGCCGGGAAGCAGCCTGCTGTGCCGAGGGTGTCTGCGGCACCTCTGCCTCCTGTTCCCCTACCCTGTTAGTCAGGCCCTGCTCCATAAGGAAGCAATTATTTTGTGCCCCCACGAGCCCCTCCCTGAGCCTGCACAGGACACTTGCGCTCTCAGTATGGAAACGCGACAGATTTTCCATATTTCGCTTTGCCCCGTGATGTTTAAAAACGTACATGATGACCTCTTCGAAATGCTGCAGACTTGGCTGGCACTCAAGCAATAACTGGCTGTGTGACACCAGGGGCATGAAATATCGTACCAATAGCTGGGGGCGGGGGGGGGGGGGGGGGGGGGGAGGGGAACTGAGATGTCAAAGTGCAGTGTGTTTCCGGCCCCGTTGTTGTGAGCCATCCTCTACCCAATATGAGAGATCTTTCAAGCCAGCCAAATGTTGTCATCTCTGAATACCATTTTAAATATTCATCCAGACTATTTTCAACATCTGTGCCTGGCATGTTGTGAAAAGGCAACAAGGGACATTATGGAAACCAGATCACTTTGTTCCCATATGGAGTGGAAAGGGGTTGAAGCGATGAGGACTTGTGGGCCGGGTTTGCGCGAGTCCCATGCATCTGCTGGGAGCAGCGGGAGGAGAACCCTCTGCACCCTGAGGGGTGCTCCCAGCAGCATATGATGGAGCCGAGTGGCATGGCAGGAGTGTGCAAAGGGGTTCAGGGAGCTGAGGTGGGATTAGAGTTGGGTAAAGCAACAAGTTGAGCAGTAGTAGAGTTTAATAATTAGGGTAGCATCGAGGCAGCCATGCTTTCTGCTCCTTCAATGCCAGGGACTCCAGATGCCTCCTTGAGCTGCTGTTGCATTGGGAGCATGAGGAGGAGACCTCCAGCTTGCACTGGCCAGGGGATGCAACAGAGTGTTGCAGCAAAACGGATTGAGCTTTGCACTGCACAGGTGATACCCTGCTTATATCTCCCCTCCTGGGAGCGGGACCACCTCTGCCCAGTGCTGCTGGGGAGCAGAGCAGGCATGGGGGACCTAGCAGGACACCTGTGCTGGACGTTGATCCCTCCTTCCCATGGGCAGCGTGGCTTATGAGTTACTGAAATGGGTGAGCAGGGATGCATCTGAGCATCCAGCCTTTGACAGCTCCGTGCACACGGTTGAGTAGCCTGGGAACTGTTTGCTTTGTACTGGATTTCTTTTTTTTTTTTTGATTGTTTTCGATAACCTAGGAAATCTGGGCTCCGTTTCTGCCTTTTGTAACATCAGGCTGCAACTAATTCAAGCCAGGCCAGATTCTGACCACAGGTATGCCAGTGTAAATTTGAATGGAGTTGCTTACGTCTTGGTTTGGCCTGATCTGAATGGAGTTGCTCCTGGCTGATGCCAAAGGGGCTGAGGTCAGAATCTGGCCCATCCTTTCCTGAGTGCAGTGTAATTTGTATGCGTCTCCTGGCACCGCTCGGGTATCGTACAGCTTGTGTAATGCTGGCTCTGGCCTGCCAGAGTGCATTGCAATATCTGTCGCCGGGAGTGCCTGCTGCAGGAAGACACTGCCCTGTAATTGCCCACGTGAGCTGTGCATACTTTGGGGACCAGGGGCTGAAAGCCCGAGGGGCTGCACAGAGCAGTTGGCTCCACGGATGTGGGTCTGTACGCACTTGGAAGCTTCTGATATTTAAATATCAGAAGAGAGGAGGGAGCTCATAAAGAAAAGCGAGGTCTCTCCTTGGTGCCATTAGCTGCGTCCCAAGTGGGCACCAGTCACTCCATTAGCAGCTGGAAAGGTGATTACCGCTGCCTACTACACCGCATCCCTCTGGCCTCTCCCTGCCACGCATTCTCCCTCCCACTGGAAAGCTGAGCCCAGTCCCAGCGTCTTGGCTACGTGGGGTTTTTCCTTTCATTTTAAATACTTCTCGGTTGTGTTTTTTTGTCCCAGGGACACATGGAATGATTTATCCATAGCTGGAGCAGTTTGGTTTTGATGCATTCTGCTTGTTGGGTGGGGGGAATAAAGCATCCTCGAGCTGGCACCAACGCAGTGGGTGAGGGACTGGTGCCCATGGAGGGGAGGGAGGTGGTGGGGACCCTGGCAGCTCCCTGAGAGGAGTCCTGTTCATGGGGCTGGGGCAGATCTGCAGTGGGTTGCCCCTGCAGCACATGTGATAAGGGAGCAGGGATGCTGTCATTATGGCCTGTAACAAGGTGGGAATGTGCAAGGTCTGGTAGCAGATGCATCCTGGTTAAGGGACACACTCTCGTCACTTGTGCCTGGTTACAGCTTCTCTGAGCGGATCATTCCTTTTCTGCTTTGGGTCCCCTCCTGTCCCTGCAGTGCCCTCCTGCTCAGAGGGCACCTGAGCTGCTGGCGGGCTTTACTGGGGATGGCATAGCTCAGGGATGAGCAGTCCTCATGGATCGGCCCTATCCAAGCACTTTGGATCTAGTTGCTGGATCCCCTCAAGTGCTCAGGTCCTTTGGTCCTTCCTCGGGTTTTCCGCCCCCTGCTCCGTGGCTGTGCTATGCCATGAGGAGTCTTTTGGTTTCCTATGTGGGTGGGTGGACCCATTCCTGCCCTGTGCTGGCACACAGGACCTTGTCTTTATGCAAGTAAGGCCATGTGCTTTTCTCAGGGGATGTGAGCACTCCACAGACTGTGCTGCCCTGGCCCAGAGGAGAAACCCAGCCTGCTGCACTGTGCCAGTGGAGAGGACACAGTGGAACAGCGCAGGTGCCTGGTAGCAGGGAAGCACCATTTCCCTGCCATCCCTCAGGGCTTTCCCCTCACCAGCAGTGCTGGCTGCTTGGCTTTAGCCACCGCCTGCCCTCTAAACCCACATTTTTCAGAGGCAGGGCTGCAGCAGAGCACTGCTTGGGCTGCTCATGCCTTCCCCCTCCACTTTAATTAGAGAAGGCTGCTCCCGTGCCACAAAGGTCCCAGGATCAAATCTGGCCAATAACACCCTTCCCTCCCTGCCCTGTGTTGTTCCACTTAATCCTGTAATTACCTCTGCAAAGCTGCTGCTGCCCCGGTCTGCTAGGTCTGCCCCGGTGACCCTAGGGCTGCTGTGGGGACCAGCAGCTGTATTTGGGGAAGTTTGCTCTCTTTGCCCTGGCTCACCTGCTGCACCTGCATCATGCATTCAATTTTGGGGACCAAGCACCCACTCAATGGCTTGGCATTGGGAGACCCAGAGCTCTGGGCATGCATCTGTGCCCAGCATCGCTCTCAGCAGTGCTGCCTCCTGGGAAGGCAATGGGAAGGAGAACCCACGGCAGGCTGGAGCATCGCCCCGACAAGCCTTCTGCAAGGTGGGGAAATGCCGCCAGCCACTTTGGGAAGCACATTGCTGTAGGGAGAAGGGGTGTGGAGGCATTGGATGCAGTAGCTAATTTTTTTAAAGCACTTTTAAAGCAGTACGGTGGTGTGACTTCCTTCCAAACCGCATGGCTGTTAGCATTCCCTGAGCAGAGGAGTGAGGAAATCGCCCACCTCAAAAATGCAGCCACTTCTGGGGAGGAGCCAGGAGGGCAGCTACTTCCTTGGGAAGGGTGAGCCCCGCCACCTTGTCCCCCCAGCCCTGCGGGTGCCACTGGTGGCCAGGAGCCGGCAGCCACCTGAGAGCCTTGCTGGGGACACCTTTGGGATGCTATCCCTGGGACATTCACCCCATTGCTTATGTCCCACCTTGTGCCAGATCCAGGCGGGTGCTGGGCTGGATTCAGCACAGAAGGGTTCATCCCATCGCTCCCTGCTTAGTCAGCAGGATCTCCATTTGATCTGAACTGCGGGCAGCAAAGATGGGAAGTGGAATGGGGGGGCAGATGGGGGCTGAGGAAATACCTACTCCCAGGCCTCTCTGGCAGCTTGCTGGCAGTCCTGGGGTCACACTGAATATGCATAAAAGGGAGCAGATTGCAGCTTGCCCTCGTCTCCAATACAGAGGTGAGGCCCACAGGGACCACCAGCTCCGGCTCTCTTTCAGCGGGATAATGTGGTGAGCTGAGTGCAGAGCGTGTGTGCCTGTGTGTGGTCTCGTGGATGATAATGATTTCCATTCATGCCCTGCCTCTGCAGTGCCGATGCACCGCTGGGTGAGCGTTGGCTCCCCAGTGGCTGCTCCCCGGCAGGAACAGAGCCCCCAAAAGTTGGGCACCGAATCTCTGGGCTTGTGCCTTGCTATGGCAGGTGGGAGGGACAGAGTTTCCCATCAGGGCAGAGAGGACGGGCAGGACATGCTCATTCCCCATGTGTCCCAAATGCAGCAGTAACCCCAGCCCCCATCCCAGCCCTGCTCCTAACTCCTTTGTCTCTGGGTTCTCCCCTTGCTGCTGTTGGGTTCTGGTGCTGTCTCTCTCCCCTGGACAGGGATTTCCCAACACCTCCGTGTCTTACCCAATGGGGAATTAAAAGGCTTTTGCAGGTAGCATACCTGAGCGTGGCCCTACTTGTGTCCCCTTGCTGCCATGTGGCAGAGGATGTGGTGGGTGAAGGAGACTTCTTGGCAGGGTTTAGCCTTGTTCAATGCACCCTGAGTTGCCCTGGGATGGATGGATGCAGCTGCTGAGGCATCCCTGGGGGTTTCTCCTCTCTCCTCCCGGTGCAGAGGTCTTCCCACAGGGTTGTCCCCATGCTCTATGCTGCCCTGGGGCTGGTGGGATGGGAGGTGGCAGTGGCTGCACCCAGCTAGGTCCCCCTCTGTGCGGTGTGTGGTGGGATGGGGATGATGTGGGAGCTGGCTGCATCACAGGACTGGAGGAGCTGTGCTGGTTATCTGCAGGTATGTGCATGGCCAGATCTTGCCGGGCATTGCAGGGGGGTCCGTCAGCATTTCGCAGCCCACTGTGCTGGGTGTGAGTACAGGAGCAGGGCTCTGCCTCGCTGCCAGCTGCTCAGCACCAGGCAGGGGCTGGGGATGGTCCCGTCAGGATTGCGTTGGGGGTGTTAACCAGGCACCATCTTCACTCAACAGTTCCTTGACAGACAGATGCTGGGGAGCTTGCCCAGGAGACAGCTGCCTGCAGTGGGACCGGGGCTCCCAGGGAATGCTCTTCACAGCCTGATGCTTGCAGCACACTGCTTCCTCTGCTGCAGTGACTGCTATGTCCCCGTTGCTCCCCCAGCCCTGGCCTGCATGCTGTGCTCCTTGAGTAAGGGGTTCCCGGTGCTCCAGGGACAGCATCCGTTGTCTTGCTGGCTGCCTAGCCACCTAGCCATGGGCTGGCATGTCCCCAAAAGGCTCTGCAGCACTACTGGATAGCGAGGGATGCAGAGACCACCAAGGGAGCTACCAATTTTTCAGCAGTGATCATCTCCTTTTCCATCAGCAGAGGATTAAGCAGTGAGGAAAGGGCATGGAGGTGGCAGGGCCAGGATTTGTCCTGGCGGAGATGCCCAGGGATTGGCTGAGACCCCTGTCCTTGCTCCCTCCTTGGTGGGCACTGGCTCCAGCACTGGCTGCCCAGCTGAGCGTGGCTGGGAAAGGAGGAGCTTCACCCCATTAGTGGTTTGGCAGCCTGGAGAGAGGCAGCTTTCTTCCACAGCCATGGCTCCTTTCTTTTGCAAAAGGGATAAAAAAACAAACAAAAAACCCCCCAAAAATATCCTGGATCATTTGAAACAGGCTGTCCCCTGCCAGCCTCCTTCGGCTGGAGTGGTCAGCCAGCCAGGCAGGAGCGGTGTTGGGGCCTTTAGATGGGCAGCATCTGCCACACTGCCAGAACCGGGCTTTGTTCCTGAGGGCAAAGTGCAAAACCCAAGTCATCCCGTAAGGATTTACTAGTGGGAGAGGGAATGATGGGGGAATCCCTTCTGTCAGCCTTGGCTGTGGCACAGGCTGGTAGAGGCCAGAGAACCTGGCTTGGTGGCTGGGGTGGGCAGCACTCAGCATGGCCCCTCCAGCCAAGCATGTGGGATGGTAGGGCTGATGCCATCCGCCCAGCGGGGCAGCTCAGAGGTCTACTGCCAGCTGCAGTGCCCAGGGCTGTTCTCCAGTGAATGTATGAGCTGTGGCTGCTGGCACAAAGCTCAGGATGGGGCACGGCCAATCTGCATCTTGTGAGATGCTCCTGCTGCAGCCAGAGCTGGCGGGAGGTCATGTGGCCTCTGGTCCCTCTTCCATCCTCCAAGCCAGTGGTGCAGGAGATGGGCCATGTCCCCTGGGAGCCACCTAGCATCCCCTGGCCATGTGCTTTGGCTCCTGGGAGAGGAACCCAGCCAAGCCCTGCATTTGGTCATTGCTTTTCATTCCATTAACAGACAGGCCAGACCCAGACCTGAGCTTCTTGGGGGATAGGCCAGGATAATCTCCTTTTGCCAGTCAGAATACTCAGGTAGTGTGGCAGTGGAATTTGGAGGGGGTCCTACCCTCGGCTTGGAAAGGCCACCATGCCCATGGCCAGCAGGATGCTCCTGGGGCTGTGGCATGGCAGGGAAAGTGGTGCCAGACCCAGCTAAGCCCTGGGGCTTCATCTTGATGAGCCTGTTGCAAAATGTCCCTGCAAGGTGTTTTTGCTGCTGCTACTTTCTCCTGTGCTGGTGGGAGCTGTTTCAGGCTGCAATTGGATAACCTGAGGTTTGCAGCTACTGTCACAGCTGAAAGGTCTCCCCAGCTCTTCCCTGCCACATCTCCTTTGGCAGGTGTGCGGTGATGGGGGTATCCAAGCTGTGCATGACAGCCAGGGCCACTGGCAGGTGTGAATGTTCCTGTCACTCCTGAGACAGTTTGTAAGAGGCCAGGGAAGGGCTAGACCCTGATTTCAACCTCCTCCTTCCAAACCTCAGCTCCTTCTGCCATTTCCCATGGTATATCGCTCCTGCTGGTGAGCAGCAAGGAATTGCTGTGGATAGGGCACCACAAAGTAATTGCCTCCCTGCCCTGCTCCCAGGATGCTACACCAGTAGATGTGGGGGAGGAAGGCGGGCATGGCCAGACATGGGGTGTTCCCCATCCCATACCAGCCTCCTCACACAGCCAGTGCTGTGGCTGTGCTGCTCCCAGTGGGGCTGCCAGCGCCATTCACTCTCTTTGCTCTTGCCCCAGGGAGGAGCCGCTTCTCTCACCCTGGGAGGATGGAGGTCCTGCATCTCCTGCGCCTGCTCCTCACCACTGCCATGCTGGGCCTCTCCCAGGCAGTGAACCCCTTCGTAGCCCAGCAGACCCCCCTGGACCCTTGCTATGATGAGAGTGGTGCTCCTCGCCGCTGCATCCCTGAATTCGTCAATGCTGCCTTTGGGAAGGAGGTTCAAGCCTCCAGCACGTGCGGGAAGCCCCCAACGAGGCACTGCAATGCCTCGGACCCCCGCCGAGCTCACCCGCCCACCTACCTGACTGACCTTAACACTGCCTCCAACATGACGTGTTGGCGCTCGGAGACCCTCCACCACTCACCCCAGAATGTCACCCTCACCCTCTCCCTTGGCAAGAAGTTTGAGGTGGTCTATGTCAGCCTCCAGTTTTGCTCACCCCGGCCTGAGTCCACTGCCATCCTCAAGTCCATGGACTACGGCAAGACCTGGGTGCCATACCAGTACTACTCCTCCCAGTGCCGTAAGATCTACGGCAAACCCAGCAAAGCCACCGTCACCAAGCAGAACGAGCAGGAGGCCCTCTGCACCGATGGCCTCACTGACCTCTACCCCCTCACCGGCGGGCTCATCGCCTTCAGCACCCTCGATGGGCGACCCTCCGCCCAGGACTTCGACAGCAGCCCTGTGCTCCAGGACTGGGTGACAGCCACTGACATCCGCGTGGTCTTCAGCCGCCCACATCTCTTCCGTGACCTGGGCGGTCGGGATGCTGGCGAGGAGGAGGGGGGCACCAGCTCCACTCCCTATTACTATGCAGTGGGGGAGCTGCAGGTCGGCGGGCGCTGCAAATGCAACGGGCATGCAGCACGCTGCGTGAAGGACAAGGAGCAGAAGCTGGTGTGTGACTGCAAGCACAACACGGAGGGTCCCGAGTGTGACCGCTGCAAGCCCTTCCACTATGACCGGCCCTGGCAGCGCGCCAGTGCCCATGAGGCCAATGAGTGTCTGGGTAAGTGATTTTGAATTTTTTTTTTTATTTCTGGGACCGAAACCCCAGAACAGGTCAGTGGGGGAGGAAATGATGGGTGCTGAGCTGAAGCAATGGACTATGCTTGTCCAGAGATGCTGGGAGCATCCTCCTCACTGGAGAGCTGGGAAAGGCTTAAGCGTCTGCTCTGTCTCTCCTGTGGGTGCTCCCACAGAGGTGCGGTGGTTTGGCCATGAGCCAAATCACCAAAACCCTCTGAAAAATCACCAGTGTCTTCCAGCTGGCTAACAAACCTTGCTGTGGGATTTGGGATGCCTGGCTGGGTGTGTTTCCCTTGGGCAGCAAACGAGCTGTCCCTGGGCTGGGAGGGGGAATCATGGTGGTCCCCTGCAAGATGTGCTTTGGGGCAAGGAGCAGGCAGCAAAACCTGGCAGAGACTAAGGAAATACTTGAGATACCCCCATTCAACCTTTTATCATTTGCGTTTGGTTTGGCATGGTGCTTTGCGTGGCAGTTTTAGTTTGTCTGTCCTTGCAAAGGTTTCCGTGAGTTAAAAATATTGTCATTGAAATGAAACATTTCCAGAACATCAAACAGGCATTGTTTGGCTGTCCTGCTCGTGGATCTTTGTGGGATTTTGGTGGAGGTTTTTACCTTTTGTCCTGATTTGGGATGAGGCTGGGGGATGCCAGAGCCCTGTGAAGGTGTGGGAGAGGGAGGAACAGCCTCTCCCTCCTCCTGGACCAGAGCCCGGGTCCCAGGGGGTGGTGGGGGGATGGAGACAAGGGAAAGCCATACCATTAATCAGCCCCTGAAAGGCTCAGTGGACGTGCCAGAGGTCAGAGGGACTTAGTATTTGTGATTGATGTCTAGTTGAGATCCCAACTGTTGGCTTAAATATATATATATGTTACAGCAGATTTCTTCTAAGAATGGCTAAAAAGGCAGCAGATTCAAAGCAAGTGCCAGAGCTGACATCTAAACCACCTCGCATCCTGTGGGAATGTGTCAGTCCTTGCATTTTCCCACTTGTCTCAGAAAGATGAGTTTTGGAGCACAGCTTGGGGAAAAAAACCCAAACCTCAATTCCATACCCTACCCATGGCTGCTGCCTCCAGCTGCCAGCAGGTTGAGCAAGGGAAGGCTCCGACTGGTGGGTGAACCCCTGGAAACCCCCTGGGACAAAAGGACGACCCCAACCTGATGGCTGCCTCTCTTGTGGAACCCCACACCGCATCCTCCTCACCACTAAATACTCTGGTAAAGCAGTGTCATGGCAGTGGAGGTGGCTCTGCCGGCACATAAGAGGTTAAACCGCAGGAAGCTCATTTGGGAGGAGCATCTGCAGATCTGCTGTCTGTCGGGTCGGTTCATCTTGTCCATCCACCGCAGGGTGAGGGTCCTGCTATATGCAGGGCCGTGCTCCTGAGCATCCCTGCCCCCAGCTGCGTCATCTTTTTGGCAGATGGGGCTGAGAAGATAAACGAGGGAGAGCTCAGGAGGTGGGGGTATGGCATGGTCCCTTCAAGCTCCCCCCTGACAAGCCCCGCGCACAAAGATCCTTCCCCGAGCTGCGTGTGAAAGTAGTTTTTCTTGTTGATTCGCTCCCCTTCTTTCTCCCTTTTCCCTCTCGGGCTTTGTGCCCTCTCTGAAGGGACCTGAAAGAGCTTCTCCATCACCCGCCTCCGAAGGGCTTAGCGGCTGAAAGCTGGATTAGCTCCCCGAGCCTTCCCCTCTGTGCCTTTCAACAATGACATCTCCCCAGCCAGCACGAACAGACGCAGCAATTAGCACCAATTAAAAGGAGAGGCCGCCCGGGAACTTCCCTTTGCTCAGCCTGGGGACTGTGGTCCTGCCCCCGCATCCATGATGCTGGCTCTCGTGGTGGTGGATGGTTGCCTGGGGCCGGGGAGGGGTGAGGAGGAGGAGGAGGGTGGATGGATGCAGGAGCTTGGCAGCCCAGCGACAGGTGAGGGGCAGGAGCAGGGGGCTGCAGCACCCCAAAAGTGGATCTGCATGGAGCCATGGGGCTGGTACAGCCTCAGGTTGTGCTGGGATGTCACCTCTTGGCTCTGTGCTCCCCAGCACCCTGCATGGGGATTTGTCCTCCTCCAGCATATGGGAGTATCTGCCTGCTTCAGCATGGGGACAAATTAATGTCCTGCAACATATCACGGTGCTGGGACATCCATCCATGCAGCTGGAGGTGAGGACAGACTTTTCTTATTTCACAAGAATTTCTGCCTCTGGCTGGTGCGGGGAAATGCAGAGGTGAAACAGCCCTGTGATGCCTGAGGTCTGCGCATCGGAGCAGGGTGTCACCCCACCACGGCTGCTGTAGGGTGGCTGCAGCATTCATAGGGACGTCGCTGTGCTGCGGTGTTACGTGGGTCAGCGTGACTTTGGCAAGCAGGCAGGTTGGTGGATGTTGCAGCTGGGACAGTGACAGTGGATTTGCCATGCTGCTGGCTTGGCAAGAGGGCACGGTGCCAGCTCTGTACTGCAGGGTGCATCGCCCCGTGCCTAGTGGTTAGGGGCAGTGCTATCGGTCCACAGGCACAGAGGTCTCTCCTGATACCCCAAAAGGGCTGCATGTCCCACGGGGAGCTTGCCCTGGAAATATTGGGATGCTCTGTGTACCCTCTGGTGTGCCCTGCCTGAAACAGGGGAAAGAGAAGGGCAGGGAAGAGAGACCTGTGACCCCATACATGTTTCGCCCCAACTTTTAGCCCAGGTCAGGCTCAGTGAATGATAATCCCAGCAGAGCGGCCGGTGGGAGCATGATCACCGAAATCCCGAGCCCCTCTGTGTTGATGCATCAGCTTTATTCTTGCAGTCTCACGCCACCTCCTTCCCACTGCCACTGCTGGTCCCTGCCTGCACAAGCAGAGCTGCTCGAGGCAGCCTAGTCACCCCCTCGGCAGGCTGTCCCCGAAACACCCACCCTGGGGAAGAGGGGGGAAGTGGATTAGCACAAGGCAGCCACTGGAATTAATTGATGCATTCGCTGGTAATGCGTGAGCTCTTGTTCCCTTTGTGGCTGCCGCGGCGGGAGCGCTCCCCAGAGCACTGGCATAATGTATGGGGCTCACTTTGATCTGGGGGGCTCAGCGGGGAAGCGGTTGCGCTCTCCTGGGAAGCCCTCACTGGCTGCTGCTCCCTCTGCTTCGGGCTGGGGGGCTGTGGCGATCGATCTGGGATGCCAGTGCCTGAAAACACTGATCCCTGGAGCGGTGATGCGATTTAGAGGATCCCATGTGCTTCTCCGTGTCCTCTGCCCCTTCCTGTATGTGTTTGCTTTCTTTTTCTATCTCAGTGCTTCTCGTGCAAAAATTCTCTTGGAAATCCCTCAGTGAGCTGGCCTGGGCTGTTTTACCCCATGGAGCAGGATCTGTGCTGCTGGCAGTCTGTTTGCAGTTGCACCTGCAGTCCCTTCCCTTGCCACATCCCCCACAGCGAGGTGCTCCTCGCCTTCTCCCCAGATGTGCTGGAAACCGGTGGGTTCCCAGCAGCGCCAGCCATGATCCTTCCCTAGGGAGAGCAGGGGGAAGTGGTTCATGGTCGATGATGGCTTTTGGAGGTGGGCAAGCGGGCAGCATCCCCTTGCCACCCCTGCTCGGGCATCTGCTCCCCACGGGGTTCAGCATCCCAATGGATCTGGGGTGCAGGGGGGATGCAGCCACCACCATGGAGGGGATTAACACTTTTCTGACCATCCTGAGAGCCGCTCCTCCTGGGATGGGGCTGGAGTGGCTCAGCCTTGTCACTCACACCCCTGTTCTCAGCTTGCAGCCCCTCGGGGAGGGCTCTCTGCTTCCACTTCTCCTTCTGCTTCTTGGCCACAGAGGTGTGAGCCCCAGCCCCTTTCTCTGAACACCTTCCCCATGACGGAGGGGCAGTGCGGATGGGAGGGAAGGGGCTTTTCTGGTCTCTGTTCCCATCCCTGGGGCAGAGGTGCAGGCCAATCCTGCCCCACCATCCTGGCTGGGCTCTCCTCCAGCCAAAGCAGGGGAGTAGCTCGAATCTGCTGTGGGTTGGCAGCACTGGCTGGTCTACAGTTTCGCTGAGCTGGCTGCCTTTGCTAATTATTCCCAGGGAACTTGTAGGGGTGGCAAGCCCCCCTCCTGCCTTACGGGCTCCATCGCCTGCCACACGTGTGCCTCGGTGCATGGTGCTGCCTGTCCTGTGCTGGGATCCCTGCCCCAAACCCCCACGTGCCGTCATCCTGTGCTCCTCCATCTGCAGCAGCCTGGAGGAGAAGAGGTTGTGGGGTGGCCAGGGCCTCGACAAGGGTTCAAACACCATCAAAAGGGGGACAGAGGGTTGCTCCATTGCAAGGTGTTGACATTTAATTAGTCTATTATTGCAAATTATTAGATCTTGTGATTGTTTAATCGATCATATGATTGTTTAATTGGGCATACTGTACGAGGGCGGAAGCGAGCTACCACATAATTAGCCCCAAACTGTGCAATTAAATTCTTATTAATACACCAAACAGCAGGGAACATTCAAGCCTTTAATTAGTGATTAACAGGAGACAGACAGAGCTTGCAACCGAGTCAGTGCTCAGGAACAGTGCAAGTATTTAGCTGGGTAAGAGGGGGGACCCGTCTGCCCCGATTAGCGCCGGATGGTTGCACTGGAGGGGTGAGGGGATGATCACGCATGCTGGTATGACCCTGTCCCCGAGCAGGGGACAGCCATCCATCCCAGCATGGCCAAACCCAGCCAGGTCTCCCGTGTCGGCTGGCCAGGATCACAACAAGATCCTGCCTTGGCTCCCACTAAGGTGGCGGCAGTTTACTGACACCAGCCTAGGCTGGGAGCAGCAACCTGGAGCAGGAAGCATCGCTGCCTGCAGGCAGAGGGGACGATGATGGGCAGCAAGAGGAGGTTTCTCCCCAAAAACTGGCTCCTGGGAGGATTTGTGACAGGTTCCCAAGAAAAGGTGGCCCCAGGGCTGATGGGGATGTGCCATCTGGGAGGGCCCCCAGCCCACAGCAGGGTCGGTGATGCTGTGAAAAGGCCCTGGCCAGTTACTCTCTCACCAATTAAACTGGAGGCAGAGAGGGACCTGCACAGAGGGTGGTGAATCATTTACTTGAGCTTTCTCCTCCGCTGCCCATCGCCTCCCCTCTGGGCTACTGTCTCCTCTCCTTCCCTAGAGGATGCTGGGGGCTCACGGGGGTGGCCTTGAGCATTCCCAGCGGGATGGCAAAGCTACCTTTTGGGATGACCCAACTGGACTTTCAGTGATGCACGGGAATAACTCCCCAAAACTGCTCCTTTGCCACAGTTATGTGTGGCTGCCTCTGTTCAGCGGCACGAACCACCTCGGCTTGTCCCTGTCCTGTTATCTGGTGAGTGCAAGAGCAGCCTGGATGTTGGGGCACTTCACCTCATCTCTCCTGGCCCCGGCAAAGCCTGGCCAAGCATCAGCATCCTCGGCACTCTGGCATCCCGGGCACTGCAGCATCCTAGGCTGCCTGGGACCACAGGCAGTATTGGCTGCTCTCCCTCCAGGCGCTGCATCCCATTGCCTAGTCCCGTGTCAGAATTTGCCTCAAAAGTCCCTATTTTTCACCAGCACCAGGAAAAAAAAAAAGAGCTCAAAAGGCACAAGCCCCCAAAGGCACCGACTGCCATGCCACACTGTTATTTTGATGCCTGCCATGTGATTTTTACACTAATCTCATAACTCGAGGGAGCCCCGGCGGGAGCTGAGGTTTGAGCACGTGGTGCTAGCAGCACCAAGGCCGGCACCAACCTTTCGCTCAACTCCTTTAAGCCTCCGAAAAGGCTCTTTTTTAAGGCTGGGGTTTGCTCCAGCTTTCTTCCCGAGGCTGGAGCAAGGAGGCGGGTGAAGGAGTGTTTGATCTCCGCAGGCTGAAGCTCCCACCAGCACTGCTGGACTGGGGTGGAGGCAACTTCACACGACCGCCAAGCCAGGCCTCAGCAGTTAAATCTGGGCTGACACATTAATGAATTTCACAGTACGCCTGGAAAAACTCTCACCCAACCTCAATTTACCGGTGTGGGGAGGAGGCCGGGACTAGGGGAGGAGGACGCTATGTTTTGCTGAAGGAAATCTTGTTCCCATTATCTTTTTGCGAGAGCATTAAGCAGGAATGGGCTTTGCTTTGCCTTTTTATCTCACACACATGGAATCAGGCGGGGGGGCCGCGTGGCTCCTGTGGCTAATGAAAAAATACTGTGCGTGTGTGGTTGCAGGAGCGTGCAAATGTGTGCTTGCGTGTGCGAGCATCTATGCATGCATCCTCGTGCTTGTGTATGTATGCACACACATGAGTGTGTTTATGAATGTACGTGCTTGCACATGTAAGCATGCATGTTTGTGTGTTTGTGCACACGTGTGTGCACGTGTAATGGTATGTGGATATATCTGTGTGCATGCACGTGCATGTGTGCACATGTAACAGTATGTGGATGTTTAGGTGAACATTTGTGTATGCATGTTCACGAGTCCATGCTTGTGTGCACATGAGCTTGTGTGTGTGCTTATGCACGTTTGTGCATGCACACGTGTGTGCATGTCCACGCATGGGTTGCTATGTCAGCTTCTTTTTGTGTGTGCACATGGACACAGTGTAGAGACTTAAATATCAGGAATTTGGGGGCTCCATTGCTGAGGCTGGCACCCAGTGAGGCAGCAGGGAGCCAAAAGGCCGGCTGGGCTCTGTCACTGGAGCTGGCTGCTGGGGAAGGGGCAAGAGGGAACGGCGGGGCTGCAGGTACCCGACTGGCACTGCCAGACCCCCCAACAGCACCCCTTCATCCTGCACACTTCTGCCTTCAGCCGAGCAGTGCCTCATCCTTACACGTGCCCTTTTTCCTCCACCCTGACCTCCCAGCACTGTCCCTGTGGAGCGGCAGATGCTGCACATCTGGACGGCACATTGGGGTCAGCTGTGCCATGCCATGCCCTGCCCATCCCGCTCCCCTGGTGCAGGCAGCCCTGGCCCCCAGCAGCAGCGGGGGGCACCGGGGCAGCTCCAGCCCACCCAGAGGGGCTCCCAAGTTTCACCTCCAGCCCTCACCCTATCACCTTCCCTTGCAGCCTGCAACTGCAACCTGCATGCCCGGCGCTGCCGCTTCAACATGGAGCTGTACAAGCTCTCAGGCAGGAAGAGTGGCGGCGTCTGCCTCAACTGCCGGCACAACACTGCGGGGCGGCACTGCCACTACTGCAAGGAGGGCTTCTACCGGGACCTCAGCAAGTCTATCACAGACCGCAAGGCCTGCAAAGGTAAGCTGGGGGGGTCTTCATGCAGGCAGCATGGATGATATAATCTCTCTTGGTCTCCTTGCTCTTCCCTCCCATTCTTGGGACATCCCTCTGCTCTGCTTGCAGCCTGGCTGCTCCCTCTGGCAGCTGCAGGTCACCTCCAGCCTCCCTCACCTTGTTCACCTCTGCCACCCCAAGGGCACCAGGCAGGGACATCACTTCTCTGCACCACTGCATCTCCCCAAGGGATGGGGAGGACAACAGGCAGGGAGCAAGCAGGCTCCTGGGAGCCCCATTCTTCCCGGGAGGGTCCTGGTGTGGCTGCAGTTACGGTCTCCGCTGTCGGTGTTTGGAGAGATGCTGGGCAGATGCTGGAGAAGGCACATGACTAAATGTGCTGGAAACCTGTCTCTGACACTGACATTGTCTGGGCCATAGACACCGTTGGAAGCGTTTAAGCTGCTTCCCAAAATGACCCATGGTGACTTCCCTGCCTTGGAGGGCTGGGGATGATGATGGAGTTTCCATCTCCCTGCTGGGCTGCTGTGCAGGACCCCACGGCATGCATTTCGGCTATGGGGTGGCTCTCAGGATCTGTTTTCAGGGGTTGCTGGGCACCATGGCTCCTGGTGCCTGCGAGCAGGGTGGCTTGTCCCAGAGCTGGCCAGGAGCTGCACTGGGTCCAAGCCATCAAGCTGCAGCTTGACCTCACAAGGTCCCCAGCCTGTGCCAAACGTCATGGGACCTGCACCTCTCCTCTCCCTCCTGTAGCTCCTGGCCAAGCCTGTCTGGTGTCTCTTATATCTCCCTGCTCAGCCCCCTCTGTGGAGCCTTTTTACTCTGTGAAGCCTCAAAACAGTTTCACCAAAGAGGTTGAGATAAGATGACACCTTGCCCATCCCCAAGGATTGGTGAGATCCAGGCTGAAATGCTGGAGCAGGCAGGAGGTTGGCCATGGCTGCTCTGAGGCCAGGAATTCATTAGTGATCCCCTTTTATCCAGCTTAGATTGCAAGTACCTCCAGGAAGGGGTCATGGTGTCCTCTCCAGTGTGTAGCACAGCTGCATGGACATGATGCTAGTGTGTTTATGTAGGGCCTACAGGAACTGCTGAAGCTGGTTTCAGACCATTAACACTGTGGCCACAGACCTGAATTGAAAGATTTGGCTTTTGGGGTTCCCCTGTCAGGTGCATTAGTGCTGTTTGTAGGTGTGGCTCATTTGGGTAGCCTGTGCTGTGTGAACCGACCCTGCTTCTCCCCATCCTTGTTCCCACGGGAGCAGTGGAGAGGGTGAGCAAAGGGAGAAACTTCACACGTTTGACCAACACTGTGGTGGCAGCAGGAGCACAGCTGAGCGGGCGCTGGCAGGGGTAGCCCTGCCTGCACCCAGCTCATTAACAAACAGCGAGCTACTCATTTTTAATAACACAAGCAGCTGACTTGGCTGGTCCCATCTCGGCAGCCCATGTCCCCAAGGGACCACACGCTGCTTCCCAGCCCTATGGCCTTGGCCAAACCGTGTCCCAGCTATGGCTATGGGCACGGCAGCCTCCTGGCAGCAGCAAGGATTTCTGGTTGATTGGGCTTGTGCCAGGTGCCAGCATCCTTGGGGTGACACTGGGAGGCACTGGGAGAGAGGAAGAGGAGGAGGCAGAGCAAGACATGCATCCCCAAGATCAATAGCACAGCATCCCGGGTCGTGTCCCATTCCAGCCGGGAAGGGATGGCAGCAGCCCCCGGCTCCTGCTGCAGCACCACAGGACTGGGGCAGCTGCAGTGAAATTCCATTTTCCGTGAGGATTTTCCTCGAGTGTTGGGGCCTTGCAGGCAGCCCTGGGTCACCCCAAATGGCACCAGGGCTTGTGGGGTGTACAAACCGGCTTGATGTGTGGGTACGGGTGTGTGGGACTGGGAACACTGTGGGCGCAGCGTTTCCGACCAGGCTATGGCTCAGGTCCCTCCATTTTCAGGGCTGAGGATGGAGGAAGCAGAGGGGCCCTGGCTGCCTCCATCTGCCTGTGTCTGCCTAACGCAGGCAGCAGCCTGCAATCTGTCAGGGCAAGTCCTCCTCAACCATCCTGGCAGGGCAGTAATTGTGGAGCATTAAGGTGATGGAAAGTGTCTTAGATTCAAGGTGGCTCCTCTGGAGGGGACCGGGTGGCAGATCATCCTGGGGTGCTCAGGAGCTGGTGAGATGGGGCAAGAGCAGGTGTCGCTGTGAATGAGAAATGCCAGTGAGCGATGCCCGGGCTGTGGAGGAGCAGGGTGCTGCAGCAGGTCACCCCTCGCAGACAAACCTCCCTCCCCTGCCCATCCCCATGCCAAGCCATGGGCAGGTCTCTGCCAGCCCAGCCCAGGGGGTGCCGCTTCCGGAGGGCTGGCAAGGTTTGCCCATGGTTTGGAAATGCTGCACAGGATCAGCCCAGCCAGATGAACATGTGCACAAGGGCCGTCCCCTGCTACGGTGCATATGTTGAGGAGGATCTGGCAGTAAAGGTGGTACCCTGGGTCTTGGGAGCCGGTTCCTGGCTCTGCCTCAGGGAACTGAGTTAATAATAAAATCCTTGATGCTTCTGCTTCTTTGGCTGCTCCTCCTTCAGTAAAGCAGAGAGCATTTCTACCCCTTTCTTGTACTTAGCCAGTGGTGGTTCCGTTGGGATTGGGAGCTCCTTGGAGCAGGACCTGGGAGCCTGCCTGCCTGGTGCCATGAATGGGAGCTGGTGCTGCCAGAGAGATACATAAATACCTGGAGATGTGACAATACAGTTTGGCCTTGGTTTTTCCAGAGATGTGTCCTGTACCTAGAGCTCAGATACCTACACTGCTGCAAGAAAAACGAAAGAAAAGGAAAAGCAAGGCTTGTGACAGCAGGTGTGGAGCAAGCTGCTGTGAACTGACATCTGCAGCTTTGAACAAAGGTCTTTGCACCCACCGCAGCGCTGGTCCAGGGCAGAAGCTGAGCATCCCAGCAAAGGCAGATTTTGCAGGCACTAGGAACGAAGCTTGGTTCATGTTCAGCAGGCAAAATGCTAGCCCAGAGGCAAGAAGCTAATACATATTATTTAAACAAAGCCCAAAGCATGTTACTAAATAACTATCCAACCATGGTTCTTCTCTGCTGGGATACAACCTCTTTGAAATAGGCACAAAAGTATCAACCACAGATTGCACAAGCCCGCATTTCCTGCCGGCAACTGAGCAGAGCCCTTGGCCACCGGCTGGCGAGGGGGTAGGTGAGCTCTTCCCGCCAGCCACCGGCCCGCCAGCAGCCAACATCACCACTGGACGCTGCAAGACAGAAAAGACAGAACAACCTACAGGATTAATTCAATGGTAGTAATTGAAAAGTCAAATAAAGAATGGCTGTGCATTAATCCCTGTAATTTAAACAAAGCTGTAAACTGTGAGCTTTCTCCAATGAAAACTGGCGAAGCAGTAGCAGCTAAGCCTTAAGATGCAAAAATACCCTCAATATTAGGTGCAAGACAAGGTTTCTGGCAAGCACAGCTCTATGAGTTAAGCTCCAAACTAGTGACTTAATCCGCCATTCAAGCACTGTGGGCCGGATCCTGGCAACCAGCAGGACTGCAAGCAGCAGGGCTCGGTGTGTGGGCAGCGGGCAGGGAGCTGTGCTGCATGCCCGGTGCCTGCAATCCCTGGTGCCCCGATGGGGTCCCTGGCCAGCCCCCCTTGGTGGGTCATGGCAGGACGAGGAGGGCTGGAGAAGCTACAGCTGGAGTGGTGGGATGCAGCCATGCTGGGATGTGGGACCTGTTGAGATAAGCCATGAATGCTACCTGGGATGCTCTTCCCATTGGAGTGGGAAGGAGCAATGGATTTTTGTGAGACTTCAGGAAATCCCACCACAGCAGGCTGAGAGGCCAGAGGGTAGTCTGGCGGAGACCAAGCTCATCTCCCAAAGACAGCTATCTGTTTTGGATATAAGATGAGCAAAACTGCCTTAATTGCTGATCCAGGTAAAATATCAGGAGTCATTGAAAGCCTTCTTCCAATGCATGAAGAGGGAACTGCTTTGATAAATTGGATCCTGATTGTGCTGAGATTTATGTTCATCCTTAGACTTTACACCAGGAATACATTGCTGGGGCCCAAGAGCTAATCCACAACGTGTGAAGCTAACCACTTGTATAAATCTTTGCTGGAAGAGTGCCTTTGGCTGTAAATTTTTTAGGGCACGGACTGTCTGTTGCTGTGCATGCAGAGCAGGAGTGATGGCTGCAAGAACCTCTGAGGCCTCCCTGCACGGATACATCTCTCAGACAAGTGGGTGTTTGGCAGGGCTTGTGCACAGCCGCTCGGGGGTGGGTTGGACTTTGCCGGCTGGAGATGGGCACTGTGGTCCTGGGAGCACTCCAAGCACCAGTGGTGTGGTGAAAGCCCCTTGTTTAGGGCAGCACCGGGGTGATGTTGGTGGCACCAGACTGCTCTTTCCAGCATGGGTGGTGATGAGGATGGGTGATGCTTCATGCCCAGCCCCACTAACAGAAATCCAAGCCTTTGCTAGTGGAAAAGAGACAAAGCAATGGATGGTTTCCAAGAGGTGTGCCTGCCAGTTCGTCAAAGGCACCTGCTTCCTCCAAGTGCTGCAGGATCCAGCCAAGCCTGCGCAGAAGAGCCCTGTGGAGTAAGCATAGGGAGACCATCCAGGTGCATCTGAAGCAGCTGAAATGTCCCAGAGCATGATGGTTCAAGAGAGGGCAGTTGGCTCAATGTTCTCCTCCAGGCAAAGCAGCGATGCTGTTCGCATGGGTCATCCACGGCTGGCCAAACTGGCTAAGCACTGGACCATCACTGCTGGCTTTGCTCCTCGCAGTCCAGGGCTGGACCATGCCTTGATCTCATGACCTTTGGGGGTCCCCAGTGACCTGACAGCAGGTGTTTGCAGGAGAGCTGGGAAAGCATGGCTCAGTGGGGAGAGCCAGCCACCCTGGCAGGAGACAAGCCTGTTGTGGCTGAAAAAAGACCCCCGTGTTTCTGACACCCCAGCGTCATGCCAAGACTCCCTTGCTCACTGCCATTTGTTATCACAGCTGAGCCCCCAAAATATCCTTGTCAGAAAGACATCCGTTTCTAGTTCCAGCCAAAATCTGATAAGGATGAAGCATCTGGTCCCCATTAGACACTGCTCGCTCTGGTTTCTGGCCATGCGGGAGGGGGCCCAAGGAGCAGCACCGTGGTGCTCCCACCAGTCCCATCTGGTGAAAATTAGGGAAACGATAACATCGGGGGGCTGTGGGGGCAGGCAGGGGGGGATGATTTTGTTTTGCTTTGGAATCACGTTCAACTCTTACACTGATGAAGGCCAAGATAACCTCCTCCAGCTCGTAGCCAGTCCAGCCCCGGGCAGGCAGATGGGAAGATCCTTTTTGGTGTGGCTTTTTGCCTGGGGAGGCCGTGGTGGAAAGCCATGGGGACATCCTCTGGCTGGGGTCTCCAGGAGACAGGATGGGCATTGAGGCTCATGAGCTTGGGAAGCATCAAGAAAATCCTCTTCAGACTGTCCTAAGACCAAAACAAGGCTGAAGTTTGTGTAAAAGCTCAGTGTTGGTTCAGCTCCATGGGCTGGAAAGCTCAGAGGTGGGAGAGCAAGTGGAGAAAAGAACTTTTACTGCTGTGACAACAGCATTGCCCCAGGGTTGAGGTGGGGGAAGAGCAGACCTGGGCTCCTCTCTCTGCTTTCTGTCCCTGCAGTGCCCTCAGTTCTACCCTGGCCATGAACAAGGGTTTGCATGGCCCCATGTAAGCCCTGCTCCGTTTGCTTGCCCAGGACAAGTCTGGCAGCAGGGCTGCCTGTAGAATTCCCTCCTCCTGCCTGCATGCATTCCAGGCTGTCCCTGGAGCAGCTGCCTGCAAAACAGGCAGGAAGAAGCTGTTCTACTGGACCTTAAATGCTAGCTGGCAGCTGCAGGTGCCTGTGAAGCTGTGGGGTCTCCAAGCACTCATCCTGAGCATCCCCATCAGTAGAGGCCATACCTTGGCCAAGCCGTTCATCTGCTTGCCCTTCTGCTGGTGCTGCTTGCAGCACATGTGGGGCCATGGTCTGGACCCATGGGTCTTGGCTGTGCCAGCCCCAGTGGCTGCTTTCCACCAGTACACTGGAAGGACCCACGTCTCCAGGGGTGACACATTGGGTCCAGTTTGGGATTTGTATTGTGGACCACCTCTCATGTAACCTTTTCTCTCTCCCACCCAGCCTGTGACTGCCACCCCGTTGGTGCAGCCGGCAAGACTTGCAACCAGACAACAGGGCAGTGCCCATGCAAGGATGGTGTGACTGGCCTCACCTGCAACCGCTGTGCCAAGGGCTACCAGCAGAGCCGCTCGCCAGTGGCCCCCTGCATCAGTGAGTGTGGCCCTGTCCTGCTCTGAGCTTGGGGACCGTCACCAGCACCAGGAAATGCTCTCCTTGGGCTGGCTTGCAGTGGGTGGGAGGCTGATCCAAGGGGCTGCCCATTCATGTGGTTGTGCTCCAGGAGGTGGTCAAGTCAGGCTGGTTGAGTCACCTTCTGGGGGCACCCATGCTTCGTGCCCCCAGCCTGAGAGGCTCTGAAAGATCCCTTGGGTTAGTGCTTCCAGCTAGCTGAAACAGCTCTGCTGGGATGTTTCTTCAACTGCAGCCAGATGCCTTCCTCACCCAGCTGAGCCCTGAGCATGGTCAGGTCTGGGGCAAGGCCGGATCCTGTGGTCAGCGTAAAACTGTGTTTATTGTTGCAGTGGGTCTGAATTTGACCCAAGGGGCAGAGGAACAACTTCCCACCTTGCAGCATCTGCTGGCACTGCTGGCGTGGTGGCAGTGGGAGTGAGCTGGCAGGGCTGACTCCTCCCTCTGTTCTTCCCTGGATTTGGGGTTAGGAGAGAATTTACCCCAGGTTTTGTTGCCAGGAGTCCCGAGAAAGTGTTGTCTTTGCCCATGCTTATCCCTGTGCTGTGCAACTGGGAGCACGCCCAAGTCAGCTGAGCATCCATCCGATGCTCAAACTGAGTTCAGATGAGCTGAGCATCCGTCCCTGGAGCACATGTCCTCTGCAGCAGTGACTTAGGGGTCTTGCGGGTTGCAGCATCTCAGCCTGTCCCAGTTTACTGAGCTCAATTTGGGCATCTCTGGATCTATTTAATGGCCTGTGATATTCAAGTCAGACTCATCCCATCATCTTTCTTAGCAAACTGCTGGTGACGACCCAGAATCTGCTCTCCACCCTGCTTGCAGAGGGCTTTTGTCTGGGTGTCACCCCCAGAGCTGGAGTCCCCTTTCCTTAAGACATCTCTCCTTTTCCCTTCCAGAGATCCCTGCCATCAACCCCACCTCCCTGGTCACCAGCACGGAGGCGCCTGCAGGTAAGTGCTCCATGTTCTGGGCTGAGCCCAGAGCCCCAGCCCTGCCCAGAGATGTCCTGTCCCACCGCCCCTCTCCTCAGCACACCAGGGAGAAGGGCTGAGCCCTGCCAAACCCTTTGGCAAAAAGATTAATGGCAAAAAATTTTGGCAAAAAAATTTTGGTGAAAAAAATGATTGAGATTCGAAATTCTATGTATTTCTGGAAAGAGACCAACAAAGCTTGATGGGGCTTTCTCCAGGAAAGAGTTTCTCCATCCTCTCCAAGGAGGAAAGCAGGGATGCAGCCTGCCAGGACCTCGCCGCCCCTCGGCAGGTTATGGCAGGGGTTATGGTGTATGGCACCTATGGCTCAGTGGGTTCTTGGGGACTGGCTTTTTTTAATCTCCTTTTATCGATGCCAGTGTGAGAGGTTTCTGCTTGGTGCCTTTTACCTCTTCAGGGCCTTGGCTCTCTGAGCAGCACCGGGGCAGTGGGATCTGATAGGCTGCTGGCTGCAGGCAGGGTCAGGAGTCCCTGTGCTGGCACGCAGGCTGCCAGGTCTCCTCTGGGACATGGGTGACATGGGGCTCACCCCATCCAGGTCTGGAGGAGTGAATTGTCTGGGTTTGAGCTGCTTGTTCCAGCTCTGCAGTCTGATGGGACCATGGGATGATCAATGTCACTGCTGCTGCCACCCAGCAGGAATCTCTCCAGCAGCAGGCTGCAGGCTTTGCAGGGGTGAGGGAGGCATTTCTGCAGCTGTCCTTAGAGCTCCTCAAGGGCCTCCCTGGCTTCCCCAGGCTGAAGCAGCAAGGTTCACATCTGCACGCATGCTGCAGGTTTGCTTGTGCTCTTGCAGAGGCTTGACTGGGGCTGGGTACTGCTGGGTGCATGGATACTGCCTGCACTGGTGGGTTAGTGTCCCTCTTCTAGCCCTGCCACGGCTGCCAGGGCCCCACTGAGGTGCCCTCAGCTCTCACCCTGACATGGCACATGCCGATAGCACCACACAGTGGTGTGCCATGCTCCGGACCCTACGCCACCACTGCCGCCATACTCAGCCCTCCCTGGTGCTGCAGGATGTGGCCCAGCAGATGCCATGGCAGACAGGTAAAGCAGCTGTTTTGCATCTCCTCCCCAGCTGCTCCTCTTCTATCAGCCACCCCCTGCCATCTCATCTATTATCCTGGCACCTCCTTACCCATAGCAGTGGGAGTGGATGGGCTGTGCTGATGCTGGGCCAGCTCTTCAGAGGCATGCATGGCTGGGTGTCGCAGGGGGCCGTAGCAGGACTTTTCTCTCCCTTCTCCTTCCGCAGTCCTGTCGGCACCGTAGCGTGGCTGTTCCTAGCCATGCCACTGTATCGCTCTGAAAAGATCCAAGCCACATTGCGGGGGCCACCCTCCACCCTGCAGTCCCCAAGACCTTGGTCTTCTCCCGCATGCCAGCATGGGGGAATAGACATCCTGCACCATCCTCCACTCCATCCCATGGCACGTGGTCCTGGGAAGAGAGCAGGGGCACCTCCACCTCCCCATGCCCATATTTAATGGGGAGCTTCCCCATGCCCTGTTCAGGGTATGTCCATCCTGGGGGGAACCTGTATGCTCCTTGGCAACCCAGTGCCCTGTGTGCATCCTTCTTCCCATGTCTCCTTCCCACATCCACCCTGCCTTGGGGTGGAAAATGCCTACAGCCCCTTCCCAGGCTGGTGCATGCCTGTGATGTGCTCCTCAGCCTTTTAGGAACATCTTCCAGCATGGCCCCTGCAGCCGCATGCATGCACTCAGTGACCATAGGAGAGGGACTGGAACAGGGGGTGTCGGAGGTACAGAGTTATGGAAGGAGTAAAGCATGTGGATGGGGATGGAGGGGTGAAACGTGTGGGAGGAGGCTAGTAGCTCAGCTCCTCGCAAAGTGGTGCTGGCCCCTGAATGCACGCAGATCACATGTATTGATGCAGAGACTGGGAGTGCTGCACAGCCTGGCACTCCCACCCGACACCCATGGGCATGTTTCAACCTTCTCAGCCCTGCTCCACAGAGGCTTTGGGAAACAGGAGTTGTTATCAGGATGTGAGTTGAGCAGCCCTGCGTGGATCTGGCAGACGTTTTGCTCCACACTGTGGCAGCGGAGGAGAGCCTGTCCTTGCTGGAGTGTGCATCTTGCGTGATGGGATGACCATAAGAGCTGAGCTATCTGTGACGGTAACACTGCTGGGGAGGCTGCATGGGACAGGGCAGACCACCACCACCTCTGCTTCTGCCTGCCCGCCCTGCTTGCCATGCCTGCTGTGAGGGAGGGAGCTGGGAACACCAAGCTTTGTGAAAAGGAAAAAAAGGGGAGGGGAAAGGGGTATTTGGATGGGTTTATTGCGAACAGAGAGTGACACATGGAGCAGAGTTAATCAAGGTGACTCCCCTCCAGTGCTTTATAAATAGGAACAGTGTTAGAGTGATGTCTGATATGTTCAGCTGCGTAAAAATAAATGGCACTCACTGGAGACCCGGGTGTTTACTTTGTTTTAGCAGAGCAGGTCTGCCTTAGACTGCTTCTAGTTTTATCTGTGGGTTTGTTGTTTTAAGATTTCTGACTTCTAGCTCAAATATCTTTAATGCAAAGTAGGTCTCCTCTGCCCAGAGTCTGCGCCGGGGGACCAGGGGACCTGGCTGGGGTCCTGCTGTCCCCTTGCTGGGGTTGAATCAGAGATGAGGCAGATGATCCTGCCTTGCCCGACTCTGCCTGGGGCACCTTGCCTCCAGTGTGCTTGTGCTGCGGGCAGGGCTGGCCACAGCGGTGCACCCTGCCTGCTGCCTGCACCCTGCCTGCACCCTGCTCCCCTAGGAACCTCCGGGCTCTTCCACAAGCAGCACACTCCCTGAGGGGGCTTTCAGCCTCCAGTGCCCCATAGTCCTCCCACCCCAGGCAGCCTCTGAGTCCCTTCTCCCCCCATTTCCCCACCTCCCTCCCTGCTTCTGGGAGCAGGTGCTGGACTGTGGGAACAGGGGGATATTGTTCAGAGCCACAGTGCTCAGGTGCTAGGCTTCCCCCCTCTCCCCATCCTCCTCCCTGCTGGCATCCTGTCCCTGGGTGCGTCCAAGCTTTTTGCTGATGTTGCCATCCTCTGCATCGCTCTTCCCAGCTTTCTCCTGCCTTTCCGACCCTCTGGAGCCTTTGAGGTCCGACTTTGATCTCTCTGCCCAAGCAGCCAACTGGCTCGGCAGTGAAACCTCCTGGGTCCACTTCTCGTAATTTTTATTATTATTATTTTTAAATATTTTCCTCTTAGTGGGGAAAAAAAAAATCCTTGTTCCCCATTAGCAGAATTAACAAAACTTGTGGAGTGCAAAACAGGGCTTTAAAGGAATTCAAAGTCAGCAGTAAAAGATTTGCAGCCATAACACCTAATTAAGTTACATCTCTCTTAAAACAAAATACTCCTTTTTTTTCAAAGCGAGGAGAAGTAAACCAGATGTGCAAACTTGCCACCTCTCACACACGCTCTCCCCACGGAGCCACGCTGGGCTCGCTGGTTGCCATCCGCCTCCATGCCGGTGCTTGCCCCACTCTGTCCATGCCTCCTGCGTGCTGGCTCCCCACCGTCAGCAGCCAAGATGTTGCCAGTACATGGGGTGCTGCTGCCTGCACCATGGGCCGGTGCCAGTCTGTCATCAGCAGGCAGCAGTTCAGTGGGCACACGCCTGCAGCAGTCATAGAATCATAGAATCATCTAGGTTGGAAGGGACCTTTAAGATCATCAAGTCCAACCATTAACCTAACACTGCCAAAACCACCATGAAACCATGTCCTTCAGCACCACATCTACCCGTCTTTTAAATACCTCCAGGGATGGCGACTCCCCCACTTCCCTGGGCAGCCTGTTCCCGTGCTTGATAACCCTTTCGGTGAAGAAATTTTTCCTAATATCCAATCTAAACCTCCCCTGGCGCAACCTGAGGCTGTTTCCTCTTGTCCTATTGCTTGTTGCCTGCGAGAAGAGACCCACCTCTACCTCTCTACAACCTCCTTTCAGTCATCACCACCAGTGTCCGTGGAGGGTCCCATGGGGTGAAGGTGCTGAGAGCTGCCCAGGGACACAAACGAGATCAAGCTGTGGCACAGGGTGGGAGGTCCCTTTTGGAGTCCCCTTCACATAGCAGGAAAGGACAGAGCAGTGTGTCCGGGATGGAGCTGTAGTGTATCCCAGGGATGCAGCATTATCTGGGATGGGGCTGTAGCACATCCCAGGGATGCAGTGGATGGGAACACCTTCAGCCCTACAGCTGAGTGCTTCAGTGCACTCAGCAGCCAACCTGCACCCCCTCTGCAACCACCACTGCTGTCCCAAGGGATGCAGCAGCGCTGGGGCAGCTCTGCCAGCCCAGGCAGAGAGGCACCATGCTGGCATCGGGGGAGCTGAGCTGAGAATCAGGGCTCACACTCCTCTGCCAAGATTTAGCTTCGTGCTGTGCTGCTTCTGTTGATGACAAATTTGGAACAGGTGGCACAAAGTCCCTGATAAAAAGGAGCTGGGCAGAAAGGAAAGCAGCAGAGCCTAGGGTGAGTTCGTGCTCCTAGGCTTCTTTCTTTCCTCTTTTTTCTTCCTTCTGTTGGCATAGGGTGCTGTTATTCCCCTGTCTTCCCCCAGACCCTCACCTCCATCCCCAGTGATCACTGTGGCAACCCACAAACAAAGACAACTTCAGAGACTGCTGGCTCTGTCCCGGGACGTGGGGCCAAGCTGGAGAGAGAACCTGCAAGAGGGAGAGAGAAGAAGAAATATGGGCTTAGAAAAAACATGACATTTGGAAAGAGACAAATTGAGATGTTCAAAGGAAGATGACAGGGGGAGAGAAAGGAGGAGAACCAGGCTGCTTCAGGCAATTGTTGGGATCAAAGCCTTTGAGGAGAAGGAAAGAGGCATTCCCTGCCCTCCCTCTGCTTGACATGCATGGGGTCTTTAGAAATGCACAGAAAAAAGCCTCCCTGAGGACATTCGTCTCTCCTGAGAGCTGGGGGACAGCAGGGAAGGATGCTGCGTGGGGTGGAGGACAGGCTGGTGGCCTCCCTAGCCATGCTGGAGCAGCCTGAGCAGAGGATGCTTGGGCAGCAGGAGCGACCTAACAGCAGAGCCACTTTGCTCGCCCACCTGCTTCCGGTGGCCTGAGTTCCCTTTCCTGCCTTTGGGACACTGGTGAGGCGCAGGTCTCTGGAGGGGCTGCCCCGTGAGGGTGCTTCCCACCACACTGCTCCCTGAGGGCTGTCACCCCTGAGGATCATGACCCCCTTGCCCTGGGGTCAAACCTTCCTTTGGGTCCCCTCCCTGCAGGGCCAGTGGTAGA
This sequence comes from Burhinus oedicnemus, assembly GCA_008921705.1. Classification (NCBI taxonomy): domain Eukaryota; kingdom Metazoa; phylum Chordata; class Aves; order Charadriiformes; family Burhinidae; genus Burhinus; species Burhinus oedicnemus. Next base: position 58,247 of record VFFE01000401.1, on the reverse strand, counting down.
GTTGGTGCTGAGTCCTCTCTTCCCCACATCCCACAGGTTTGCTGGGCCACAGCTGTCCTGGTTGACTCTCTTTGGCCATGGCCCATGCCTGCTCTCCATGGTGGTCACCATCACCTCATCCACATTTCTCCCATCCATCCTCTTCTGCATCCTGGAGAAGAGTCCCCAGGCTCCCTCCACCACCCTTGTGCTGACTTATCCTGCAGGACACCATCACCATCAGCACAGGAGGTGACAGTTTGTTCTATGGGCCCAAAGCCACTTGATTTCTCTTCCCAGCTGATGTGGTGTCAGTATTCGTGCCAGGATTTGAGCCCCAGCCCCTGTGAGCTGCCAGGGTGGCAGCTGGACTTGCTAGACCCCCATCCTCAGCAGCAGCCCAGGCCCTGGCTCAGGAGCCTTTTGGAGGGTGCTGGGATGTGGAGTACCACCACCCTATGCCAGGCTGGGTCTTGCTGCTGTCCCCTCCAGCCTGTTCCCTCTTCCCTTGCTGTGGGATGGGACCCTATGTGCTTCAAGCCCCTTGGTGCTCAACTCTGTTTTTCCTCTGCAGACTGTGACTCCTACTGCAAGCCAGCCAAGGGCAACTACAAGATTAACATGAAAAAGTACTGCAAGAAGGACTATGGTAAGGAACTACTTTTTCCCTGGGCCATGCTGGGCTTTGCGGCAGCGACAGCCAAGGACCAGCCACAGGATGGCTGTAGGTGGGGAAGATGCAGATGTCCAGTGGATGGGAAGCACCCAGCAGAGAGGGGTCCCCAAATCAGCCCTCCCAAAGGTGCAATGGATGAGGCAGGTGGGGCTGCTGGGGATGGGCAGTTACCGTCACCAAAGCTTCCTCTGAGGAGCAAGGCAAAGCATCCTCCATCACCATGCCTCCCCCTTTTTTCCCTCAGTGGTCCAGGTGAACATCCTGGAAATGGAGACGGTGGCCAGCTGGGCCAAGTTCACCATCAACATCCTCTCTGTCTACAAGTGCCGTGACGAGCGGATCAAGCGTGGCGACAACTTCTTGTGGATCCACCTGAAAGACCTGTCCTGCAAGTGCCCCAAGATCCAGATCAGCAAGAAGTACTTGGTCATGGGGATCAGTGAAAACTCCACTGACCGTCCGGGACTGATGGCCGACAAGAACAGCCTGGTCATCCAGTGGCGGGATGCCTGGACGCGCCGCCTTCGGAAACTGCAGCGGCGGGAGAAGAAAGGGAAGTGTGTGAAGCCCTGAGGGGTTTCCACCCATCCCGTCCCACCCTGCACTTGACCCCAGCCTGGCTGTACGCTGCCAGACTGCGCCCAGAAACTCTGTACATATATATAGTGTGAACAGACTCTTCTGTCTATAGTGTATATTTTGGCAATGGTTTCCCTTTGTGTGTGCGTGTGCACGCATGGGTGTGCGTGTGGGTCTTTTTCTCTAAGTGTGTATTAAAAATAACACAGTAATGACAAACCTTTAATGAGGAGCAAAGTGAAGCGAGATCCCATGGATGCCTGTTGCCTGAAGGAGCTTGAAGGGGATTGGTGTCCTGCTCCGGGCATGCTGTTTGTAGCACTCATTTTCTAGGCTTTTCTTTCCCCTTTAACAAAATCTTCTTCTGCCCTGTCTTGACATCTGAGTTGACAGCTCTCCCTTCTCCAGCATCCAGGGCCTGCCTCTTCCTCACTCTCTGAGAACGTGCTGCTGTCAGACCTCTCTCTGCCCTTCTGCTTGCCCAGTAGGAACAGGAGGTCAGAGTCTTCTGTCCTTCATCCCAATGTGCATATGAGCAGGCTGAGTGGAAACCATCCAATGAAGAGGGACCACCCCCAGGAGCTCCACCAGGAAGAACAAATGAACTTTTGCAACGTCTGATTCTCTGGTGACCTCGGGTTTACACAGACCAGCGCTGCTGCCTGGGACAGGACCCATGCAATGCTGCAGTGCTGTGGGGAGGACTCAGGCCCTGGCAGTGCGTTGGTGGCCACTACCAGGCAGAGCTGTGTCCACCAGGGAGAAAGGGACAGACTTTGCAACCCCTTGGCTGTTACCTGTCCTGGTGCCTAGTCCAGGCAACCAAGCAGGAAAGACCTGGAGACACCATTTTCCCCTCCCATGTCCCCCAAGGCTATAGCCTGCAATGCCAGCAGGACCTGGGGTGGAGCAGACAGGCTGACCGGAGCCATCGCTTATCATCATCATTCACCCAGGTCTATGTCCCTATATTCTCAGCTGGTACCAACTGACATAATTCCACCTATTTCTGTTGAGCTGACACCAAATGACCATCTGTCTTGGTGTGCATCCTTCAGAGCTGGCCTGACTGCATGCTGTCCTGGGAAATATTGCTGTGGCCAAGGTTGTCCGAGGAGATGGCAGAGGTGGCAGGAAGAGAGAAGAGCTTTCATTGATCCACCTCTAGTCTTTTATATCTTCTTCACCATGTATTAGTCTCCAGTTCAAACAGACATCAATACCTTCCCATGTTGAGATTGTAGAGGTCTTGGCATAATAAATATGAGTAGAAATAATAGGTGCTCTGGCAATAGATATTCCTTTCCCTACAAACCTTGCCTTGCTTATTGAATGGCTCAGTGAGGTATTGTAGCCTACATTGCAGTCTTCCAGTGCTTTAGAATGATGCTTTGCCCTTTCGAGCTCACAGCAGCTTGCGTGGACTCCCCATCCCATGGGTGGTCTGGTGCTCCATCCCAGGGTGGTGCTGGAGCCTGCAGCTGAAGAGACTGGTGGAACACTCTTGGGGTTCAGGAGAGGTGAGTTTGGGGAGTGAAGATCTAGGCACTGGGTGATGTCTGTTTGGACATGCAAGTGCCCTAGTCGGGGAGCTTTGTGCATTACTGAAACTCCTGGAGATGCTGGAAATGGCTTTTCAGAGATGTGGAGGGCCTACAGTGCCATCTTTCAGCTCCCATGGATGCTGGAGTGCCTACACAGGGTACGGGCAGAGCTGGGGGGAGGCCAGAAGCTGAGGGGCAAAAGGTATGTGGGACCACTTGGGCTTGGATGAGCTGGTCCTATGCCACACTCCTGACATAGACCCCCCTGCTTCCCTCCTCCAGCTGAGCTAAAGGGACCCTCCTATCTCTTGTTCCTCTTGTTTTAGTTGTGACAGGCTATTGGTCCCTGCCATGAGATGGCTCTTGAAGTATGTGGGCCACCCAGGCCTCCTCTTCATCCCAGGGCTACTTGCACCCAGGAGCCCAGGAAGCAGAGCTGTTGCCCTTGCCTCAGGCTCACTCTGACCCCATGCACCTGATAGTCCTCACGCAAGAGTCAGTGGTGGAACACCCTTTGGTTGTGCATGGCCCAGACTCCCCACAGCCCCAAGGGCTGCTTGGCATCATCCCATGGGGTGCAGGGGCTCGCTGGCCCCTCTTCTCGGCAGCAGGGGGGCACCACTGCTCCATGAGCATGAGTGCTCATCAGGGCAGGGCTAGAGAAGGCACGTGCTTTCTCCAAGCAAGGACAGCCTTCAGGAGAGCCATGATGTGTCTGTGCTCCCCAAAAAGTGCTCTGCACAACCTGCTGGGGCAGGAGTCTCCAGGGCTTCCCTTGGTACTTGATTTCTCCTCCCTTGAAGTGGGGCATCTAAAACTCTTTGAGGACTTTGGTGTTGGTGGTTGAAGTTCTCAATTTATCCTCCCAGCCACCTTTTCCCTCTTGTTTCAGCTCTGCTACTGAAACTGCTGATGAGGAGAGATGGCTCCCAGCTGGTGTCCCAGTGCTGGGACAGATCAGAGACACCAGGGCAGGACCACCACATAGCCCATGGGCTGCCACTGAGGAGTGGAGCTCTCCCCCTTTGGCTGGGGGATGTCCTAAAATCCTGGCCGAAGGACTGGAGCAGGCCACTCTGCACCTTCACTAAGGTTGGTGCCTGGAAGGTGTTTTCCTGACTTCCCCTGCTTGTGTCACCCCAAGGCCCGAAGCAAGAATTCATCTTTCTTCTTCCTCTCCCTCTGTCTGGTACGGCTGGCTGGAAACAGCTGCATGCAGGTTCGGAGGTCCTGGGACACAGGGGCTGGTTCACCCAGGGTTGGTGCTGGAGTGCTGAGCACGGTGATTGCACAGAGATGCTGCTTGTCCTGCCCTGCATCTCAGGGCAGGGCTTGGCGCAGACGCTACTGCAGGCACAGTTTGCTGGAAGGCTGCAAAACCAACTGGGGGCTGCTGTGCCATCCTCACAGGGATGCTGCAGCTCTTCTGGCTGTCCCTTTCTATGCCCCGCTTGCCACGTGAGCAGGTCACTGGGGGAAAGAGGCCCTTTGCAGAGATGGCTGGTGACATCGCATCCAGCCTGCGTGCAAGCCTTGCATGGACCCTGCACTGTGCAACCCTGCACTGCTGTAGCTCTTCTGTCCACATTTAATCAAAGCCAAGTACCAAATGCAGCTGGAGGCATCCCCAGGTGCAAGGAGAACCACCCTGGCCAGGGAACCCAGCCTGCCAAGCCATACCCAATGCCTCCTGCAGCGAGTTTTTGGGGCAAAACAATGCTGCCCAGGGGATTTAGGCAAGGAGCTGCTCCCAGATGCATATTTAAATCCCCACACGCGTCCACATGCCTTTTTATCTTCTTTTTCTGTTTCATTTATAATTTAAATGACTGGACAGGGCAGATCGAGGATCCTGGTAGGATCCTTTGTGAGTCACCTCATGCAGATTTGGGGGTGGGCTCTGCTGTGCTTCTTGGGGTGCCCTAGGCCTGGCTGCTGGGATGTATGTCATGTAAATACCACCCCCAGGGTGCCTGTGCAAAAGGACCCTGGCCCTGCAACGTGGTCGCATCTGTGAAATATGTAAAAAGAAAAGCCATTGAGTGTTATGGACCATAGTGTAACATATATGATATGTGCATTTGGGGAGTTTATTGTTATTTTATTATCATTCTTTTTAATAACATGAGTCTAATAAGTACTGACCACCTACTTCTGTGTCTTCTTTGTGTGCACAGGCAGTTTGCATGTGGGCTGGGAAGCCAAGGGGCTTTGCCAGGGCGTTTCTCTCTCCCATAACCCCCAGCTCTGCAGGTCGGGGCTGTGCTGATCCACAGGGTTTCATGAATGTGGCAGGAACTTCCCCACAGCTTTGTATCTGGATGTGAGTGGGCTCAGTGCGTGCCATGGGGCCTGCTCTGAACATCCCCAGGTACACCAGGGACCAATGGCTAATGGCCCATCATGGCCCCCAGGCTTGGCTCTGTGGTTGTCTACCCATCTGGGTACAACAGGGACAGCAGATCCCAGAGAGCTCTTCCACCTCACCAAGACCGGGTCACAAGCCTCCAACCATCATTGGACTCATCAGGCAAGTGGGGGTGCTCCCCAAGCCCCCACCCACCTCCACTTCTGTGGCAGCTGAAGCATCTGGAGTTACCCAAACCTGGAGGACTTTGCAGCCACAAAGATTAAATAGCTGGAAAAACTCTTCCACCTTCCATCATGACTCTCCAAGAGCTGTAACTGAAAAAAACAGAAACGTTAATGACATTACTTGCTGTTTATTTTATTTAGGTATTGTTTTTATATACTTATTAATGGCTTATGTAATTATGTCATTGCTGTTCATAATGCTAACATTTAAACAAAGCCACAGTTAAAAAAAAGAGCAATCAAGCCAAATTTCCAGTAGGCTTAACTGCTTTCAAAGCTAATTTAAGGGTGGGAAAAAAAAGGATAATTAGCAGTCAAGCAAGGAATTGCCTTCCCGCCTGCTCTGATGCAGCGGGAGGCTGGTTGGCGCAAGTTCTGGCAGGCTGAAGCTGTGCTCAGGTACTTCCATGGCAGGGCTGTGGGGTGCAGACCAAGGCCACCCCCTTGGTGGTAGGGAGCGCTTGTCACCACGGGGTGCTGTCAGAGCCCATGGGTAATGCTGGGGCAGGGTGCTTGGGTGGCAGCAGGGGATGTCTCACAGTCCTGGTGGCCACAGTCAGCAGCCATAGGCTTTGCAAGGGCAAGAGATTCTGCAGAGCAAACCCACCTTGCCAGAATGAAGGCATATGGTTTCCAAAACAGCTTTTCAAGGAAAAAAATATTAATTCAGCAAAGGATCTGAACAGGCTTCGGCACACTCCAAGGCAGTCCTGTTTCCTAGAGCACAGATCTCGCCTGCCCTGTGCAGCAGCTGGCTAAGCTCAGGCGTGCATTGAGAAATGCTGTGCCAGGACCAGCTGCTCCAGGTGGCAGATGCCTCGTCCCCATGCGGGAAGGGCCGAAACAACCACGCGCATTTTGCATCAGTGTTTTTTTTTTTTAACAGACCTTTTCCTGGTATTCAGCTGGGGCAAAATGTTTGAGATTCAAAGGCAGCTGAAAGAGAGGCCAAGTTTGCAAGTTCCCCCCTGCTTTGGGACTGAATTTTGCAGCTGGTTGAAATTTTTCTCATTTCCAAACGCTGATGGACATTTTTCATGGAAACACAGAATTTGGCCAAGGAAAGAAGCAAAATGTAAGAATACTACAGAAAACTCAGTGCTCTTTTTCTGTGTCATCCAGCCAGCTCCACTCACAAGATATCACAGGAACTCGGAGAGCAGAACCCCCAAACAGACGGGTGCATGGGCAGACAGAGTGATGCACACACAGATTATTTCCCATCACTCTGGTCTTGGTAACCAAAGTCCGTATAAATAAAAATAGACCTGAATCCCACAGGAAAACACCTCCCTTAGGTGCAGCACAGTGGAGCAAAGAGCATTTTGCTTGGCCAATGGGGCACAGCTCAGTGCTGGGCTGTAGGTACACACTACCTGGGGAGGAGCTGTGTCTCTAAGAAGGGGCAAGACCCACTTCCTTGGCCCCTTGTCATGGCCCGACATGGTCTCCTTGCTGTCCTTGCTCCCTTGATGCACTCTGGTACACAGTGCAACTTCTCTTCATCCTGTGATGCGGATCCACATGGGTCTTAGTAATGGCTCCAGCTGTCAGAGAGCAGTGATGGTGGCTCTGTCAGTCTGTCCTTTCCATGCTTCTGTGGTTAATAACATGAAAAGTGGTACTTTGTCTCCTGTGGACATAGTGTACTAGGGGTCGGTGGCCTGCTGCCATCCCTCAGGTATGGTGACCTGTCCAACCACCCCACTCAGTGCCACGTCCTTCATCCTGGCTCTGCCATGCCCTTGGTACTGCAGCACTCTGTCTGCCACCCCTTACCCAAGCATGGCATTTTACTTGGCACTTTACAACCCTCATAAGCCTCGTTAACCTCCCAAATTTTGCTTCCTAAGCAAACCTCAGCCTCTACACTTCCCAGCCCTCCTCCTGCCCTCCCAACCCCAATGAGGGCTCTTCCGCCCACCCAGGCTCCTGCCAGAGGGGCTGTAGGACCAGGGCAGGATGAGCTTTTCCCACTCATGACCATGTAAGCCAAGTGTGCAGGGGGTATAGCTGCTCCAGCCACTCTCATCCTTGCAAAACGGAGAGAAATGTGCTATTCTTCAAAATGTCAAGTGTATTTTTACAAGCCTTGGGGGCATTTATTACATCAGAGTTATCACTGCGTCATTCATCTCCTCATTTATTCCTTCATCCAGTCTATCTGTCTCTCTGTTCATCCTTATTAGGGCACAATTCACTGGTTCAACACGTGCTCCCCGTGTGTGCAGGATACCTGGCACCCGTGTGGGGCACAGGGAGGCAGGGGCTCAGTTCAGCAGTGTCTGGGGAGTGGGGAGGCAGCTTCCCACATCAGCCGCATGGGGGGAACATGAGGAAACCATTAATCGATGGGCTGGCCCACTTTGTGTTTTCCTAGGGAAGAGCCAAAGATGAGGAACGGCTAGGGTCAGCGGGGCACCATCTGGAGAAACCCGTTGACTCCCTCCTGCTGGAGTTTTCCCACCTCAGTGGCAATGGAGAGAACAAGGCAAAAGAGAAGAGTGGTCCCCAACAGTGCCCAGGGGATGGGGGGACACTGCTGTACCCCATGACCTGCGTCCAACGCTGTGTTGGCCCTAAAGCATTGCTGTGATGTTGCACCATGACGTTTGCCAGTGGCACAAAAAGACCATCCCACCCAGGGATGCTGCTGCCCCGGCAGAGCTGTGGTGGTCCCCCTGTGACTTGGGCTCAGCATCGCTGCGCCTCCTTCCAGGCTTTCACCGCTCAGCTGCCACCACAACCTCATCCCCCCCATTTCATCCTCTGCCATTCTTGTCCCTAGCCCACGAGGCACAGGACTTGGGTGGGATTGCTTGTTCACAGGGATGCTACATCTCCGTTAAGTGAATGACAGGCTGGGGGCCTGCGCACAGGGCAGGATCAGGCCCTCACTGCCAAGCGGCCAGCCGGAATCCATTGAAGAAAGTCTTCTATTTACACATCCACCATGAGACTCAAATAAATGGCCGATGTTTTCATCTTTCAGACGCACTACCCTGAAAGCCTGGAGAACAGGCCTTTCCACTGTCAAAATAAACACCACCCGCCGCTTCCCCCTCAGTGCACCCACACAATGGGAAATCATTGGCCTTTGTTTATTGGGAGGAGCAGGGAGAGGTGGCACGTCCAGAAGATGCCTGGTGCTGGGGAATTTTGGAGGAGGGATTGTCGTTGGAGAGCCAGCAGTGGCCAGCCTGGGTGCACACAGCCACCGGCTGGCCCCTAGGTTTGCCACAGTGGGGAACACAGTCCTGCTCATGGTGTGGGGAGGGAAGGGATGGAGACTGGGCAGAGCAGACACAGCTCAGCACATGCGAGGTGTCTGGAGGTGCCTGGGTCAGGTCTCTCCCTAGCACCAGCATCCCCACAGAGACCTTTGAAGCAGCAGTGCAGAGCTGGGTGTTCTGTCCTGCCTGTGCCTTGCCTATGCCCTGCTGGACAGATAACAGCAGGAGCAAAGCTTCTCCAATGGTTGCAGCTCCGGGGCTGTGCGATGGGTCACTAACCCAACCTCATGGCCCTTTGAGGATTTTGGTATGTGGTGACTCTTAAGTATCCCTTCCCAGTGCCGCTGGCTGCCCACACTGTGATTCCTGCAGCCCTTGGGCCCAGCTGGGATGGGGTCAGTGCTGTTCAGGTCGGTGGCACGGGAGCCCTTGGTGCTCTCCACACTGTGACAGCGAGGGTTTGCTCATCTATCAGGAAGCCCAGCAGAGCCTGGCAGGCTCTGGCTCATGCCTTGAGCCAGAAATTGGGGTGGCTTTGGCCAGGCCACCCATACGGACCTTCACACTGTCCCTTTTCCAGCAAACCCAGACAGTGCCTGAAGCTGGGAGTGAGCAGGGTGACCTAAGGGGCTGGTGGGGTGGCTGGGCAGCACTGTTCCCATCACTGGCAAGGTTCATCTGTTCCTTCTGCCCTGCCTGGGTCCGAGGCACAGAGCAGCAGCCCTGTGGGTGCTGGTCCCCACCTCCAACCCCATCCCTCACTCCAGCACTCAGCTCCTTCCCTTCAAGAGTGATCCCTTTCCAGCAACCTGCCTGGCTCATGTGGAGAAATTCCCCATCTCGTCTGTTATGCAGGGAGCACCTGATGAAAACACGGGGCGTTCATCTGCTCTGGGTGCTTTCAGACTTTTCCCTGGGATCCAGCAGGACGGCCTTAAATCTCCACTATTGCCTCTGAGTCAAACATTTCCTCCAAGCCCCATTATTAATTTTCTCAAAGATCCTATAAACCCCCAGATGGAAAAATATGGAGATATTTGCACATGTGCCGTAAAACACATTGCCCATCTATTTCAAATGGATGTGGCAATATATAAAACATACTTAGGGCATGAGCCAGGTTTCACGGTATTTAAACAAGGCAGCATAATGTAATTGGAATTTACAGTATAGGAGCAGATTGAAGCTAGGACTTGGTTGCATACCATATATCTTCAATCTCCTGAAGATTTGGCCTGCTTTATAATGCCAAATGCCTTTTGTACTTGTCACCTATATTTTAAGTGGATGAACAGCTCCTTTTGTGAAATATAACAGTTGGAAAATATATTTTTTTTCCATCTGAATTTTGCAGCTTCTCCAGAGAGGAGAAATCTGCCCTGTCCTCCTTGCAAACAGTGCGTGTTTGCAGTGATGCAGGTGTCTCAGAGCTTTGCTTCCTTCGTCCCCCTGCCCAGATGGCTCCTGTCCCTGGGCAGCATGATGTGCCACCACCTGTCCTGTGTCGTGGCCTCAAGACCTGGAGGCTCTGTGGTGTGGGGTGGGGGTGAGGACCTGCTGCCCACAACCACTGTTCCCCGGGGCAGGAGAGGGTGGTGAGCCCCAAGTGCTGCCCCCTGATGCCGGGAAGAGCAGCTGACACTCCAGCCGCTGCTCACAGGAGTGTGGGCAGGAGGTGCTCCAGTCAGAGAGCAGCCCCTGGAAGAGGTGTCACCATTAGGTGCTCAAAAAAGATGCTCTGGCAAAGCCTGTCAGATGCACCCCCACCTCCCTGCAGCCCCTTCAAGCCAGCTTTGGGAGGGTGATGGGAGAGCTGGGTGTTCTCAGGGGCCACCAATACCAGGGCTGTTCCCAAGCTGTTCCCATCAGTGGTGCAACCACCTGTCTGCCATTGCTCCCCAGGACAGGGCGGGCAGACAGGCACAGCAAAGCTGGGGATTTTTCAACTCTGGCAGCCCAGTTCCTCGCAGCAAGGTCCTGGTTTCTCATCCCCTCCCCAGGCTGCTCAGCCCCCCCGTGGTACTTGCAACTGTAAAGGATCTTCAGGGAGGTAGGAGGGGCCACAGGAGGGCTGCCACTAAGCCGGTCCCTGCCTGCTGCACCCCCTCCCTGGACCTTGGCACCCTCCCTTCCCATGGCACCTGCCTGGCCCAGGGGGACCCATCACCACAGATCGGGGTCTGCTCCCCGGCATGGGAAGGTGATGTGGCCTCGTGGTTAGGGCAGGGAGATGGTTATGTGCCCTGTCCGAGGCCTGGAAACCTCCAGGGGTCCCCTCAGCGGAAGAAAAAGGCAGAAAAGGGAAAGGCAAAAGAGACTAAAGCATAAAAATAGAAATTTTGCTCATAGTTGAGGTGGTGGCTCCATCCCAGTGTTATGGTTTGAGAAATCCACAACAATTTATTGTCGTTTAGACAATTATTCTATTACCCGATGACCCCTCCCCACCCAGGAAGGGGGAATTGGGAAGAAAACCAGGAAACCCAGGGGTTGAAATATAAACAGATTTAATAGAATAAGACTAAATAATTAACAGTAATAACACTAAAGAACCAATAATGATCCCGATACCAATCTAAAGATATATAAGGATTATACTCAGCCAACTATATCAGTAGGAAGCTGTGCACTCCCAGCAGTGGACACTGAATGTCGGACACTGCGAGTGCTACGGCTTCAGGAGGAAGGGAAGGCCTCAGGGATCCGGCACCGGGGCAAGGAGGTCTCTGGATCGCCGCCATCAAGGGAGAGCCTTCCTCCTCAGCAAACTTTCTAATTTATATTGAATGTGACGTTCATGGTATGAAATAATCCTGTTGGCCAGCTTGGGTCAAGTGCCTGGGTCTCGCTCCTCCTCATCCCTGCACCTGGCTAGCCTGAAAACACTGAGACCTTGACACCCACACACCATAGCTGGCTATAAAGTAAATATTTTCACAAATTCAGACACCAGAATCCTCCAAAAGTACAATTTTCCCAAGCATTAGAAAAGAAATTAGTCCTGTGTCGCTCAAACCAGGACACCCAGCCAGTCCTACGGGTGGGCTGTCAGCACCCTGGTCCCCAGCCCATAAGTGCCAGGGTGCTGTGGGCACTCTGGGGTGGCTGTGGGCACTCAGAGGGGTGCTGGGAAGCCCACCTGCAAGCCCTGGGGTAGTGAGGAGGTGCCAGGAGGCAGAGCCCCTCATGCCTGCCAGCTTCAGGCAGGGCTGGTGGACCTGGTCTGGCGCCCTCTCTCCATGCTCCTCCGAGCATCCAGGGGGTTCAGATAGGGAATTTTTGAACAATTAATACATCAAGTCGTTCCCTTTCTGTAGAAGGAAAAGCCCTCCAAAAAATATCAGTTAGAAATAATCCCAGTAATTTGTTTGGAAAATTTTGAAGCACAGGTCCTCCAGAGAGCTGGGATGGCCTCTTGGCCCCGCTCTCCGGAGCCAGGAACCAAGAGCCAAGACCCCAGCTCCAGGGCAGGAAGCCTAGAAACTTTCATAGCCACAGCTCGAGATGGAGCCCAATGGAGCTGCCGGCCACCTGCAGCTGAGCCAGGACCGGGACCCCGTGAGCCCACCTGGAGCCAGAGCTAAGCCTCTCCAAGGAGGTGAGGATGCAGGGCTCCAGCCTCCCGTGGGCTGGGCTGGATGCTAAGGAGGGGTCCAGTCAGCTGCCTCAGTTCAAGTAAAACCAGTTTGATTGGGAATTTTCAAACTAGCCCTCTCTCTTGACCATCAAGCATGGTGCTGGCCACAGTTGGATGAGACACAGGGGCTGGTGTATGCTAACTGCTGGTGTCGAAACCAGGTTATTTCTCCTCAGTAGCCCCTGCACATGCCACACCAGTAGCAGACCCTGAGGTGCCATCCTGCAGGACATATTCCTGCTCCATGACCCCAGACTTAATTCCTGCTCATGAATGAGTTGAACTGCTCTGCAGAATTGTGTTAGCAACCATCTGTTAGCTGGGCAGTACTTGTGCTTTCTCTAGACCTTAAGACACCTCCTCTATAATTTTCTGAAGGGCTCTTACTGCCAGACAGAAGGTCTCTGAGAGTTTCTCGTGAGGTTCAAGTATGTATAGCACAGTGAAAACTCCTCAACAAGGTTGTATGTGTGTGCACTTCCAGCCCTCAGACCTATTGGAGACCTGGCTATCAGAAGATAGCTCTTTGAAAGCCAGGAGCCTTTCCATCATTGCCATGAGGGAGGCTAAATAGGCAGGCATCTGGAATCACTTCCCATGCTTGAGCATTTGGCCTTCACCAGGCCAAAGGATCAGCCTCACCTAATGCTGAATTTCTGGCATTCAGCTGACTCTTATGGGGTGTGTCCTGCAGAGGTGTTGGCATGAGCAGGTTGGCACAATGCACTGAGCACCATGTTAGAAGTGCTGGTGGAGGTGCTTGGCTCCTCAGTTGCTCTGGGACGAGTGGCAGGTTTCTGGCGTAGGTTAAATGATGTAGAGCTGCTTTCTGTCATCCTAACTGCCCCTTAATGGCATGTTTCTCTGAGATGCGCTCTCCCAGGCTTGTTGGTAGACTGCACATCCCTCTGGTCATAATGCTGTGCATACAGCTGGGGCACCTCATGCTAAAGAGATGGCCATGTACATGTGTCCCTCTCTTTCTCTTGATCTCCCTTACCTTGCGCCCCGCCTTCCCTCCCCCAACACACATCTGCTCACACAGTTCCAGAGAATTCATTTCATCTTACCATTGAGCTGTTTATTTCTTTCCAGAGTTAAAAGCCTGTCTCCCTTGATTTAGTGAGTCAAGAGTGGCTGGGAGGGAGGGGGGAGAAGAAAAGAATGGAAGAAAGAAATAAAATAATGAAAAAAAGGTCTTGGGAACATCTGGAGTTGCTCTTAAGCAAGATGCAATATTCTCAGCCAGATGTTGAGTGACTGGCTTCTACTTGGGAAATGTCAATGTGTCAGAGATCAAAATCCCACCCGACACCACCTTCCCTTCCCCTCTTTGCTGCCTCCTTGCCCTGCTTTGGTTGTGCTGCCCACAGCATCCCCCTGGGATGGCACCAAGAGGAAGGGGCAGTTTGTCTGGGACCTTGCTGGGTGTCACCAGGAGGCATCAACTGGCTGACCTTGTCACTTGGAAATAACCACTTCATCAAGAAGAGGGATATGGAGAGGCTGGATGAGCTCGTGGCAGTGCTGCCTGTGATGGATGAGGCAGAGCCAGGCAACTGAGGAGGCATCTGCAAGCAGTTTCAAAGAGCTGGGAATAGGGCTGCAGCAGGACAGCCTGGGTGGTGAAGACACCCGAGATCTCTGGCAGCAAGGCTTTCCCAGCAAGGCAAAGCAAAGACCTTTCTCAATCCCTGGGTGAACTGAGCTGAGCGGACAGCTGCCAGCAAGGCAGGAAGGGCACAGGCACGCTGAGGGTCTTGGGACCGCTTACCCAGAGAAAGGAGCTCTTGGATAGACCAGTCATACTGAATCACCATCATCAGTGTAAATGTGTATATGAGGATTTATACTAGCTCCAGAGCTGTCCGGGTGAGCGGGGAGAGCATGTCAGCGAAAGCCAGCAAAGGGAATGACATCCATCCTGAGCCAGACACACTCTGTGTACCATGACACCCCACTGCAGCAACTAGCAGTAGCCAATGGACGTGTCATCCTCACAGGCTGGACATGGCACATCTGTCAGCTGCCCAGGCCAGCACCGCTGAGCCCTCTGTTCTTGGGGGCTGCCCCTTTGTTGTGCCCTGGACATGGTCCATCGCCCCCCACCCCATGACGCCCATCCATTAATTGAGACGGCACGTACAGCAGCACCACCCAGGGATGCTCGGGAGTGAAATATTCCTTCTTCCCATCGGTGGTTTATAAATTATGAGCCATCACATGAAAAAGCAGGATTGAGAGTTTATCAGAGGAAAATCCCTCAGGAGGAGGATTAGCACCCCAGGACAAGGCTGGGTGGCATCTGCCATGCCAGGCCAGCTCCTTCCCTATGCTGGATGCCCTGTAGAGGCTGAGGTCCATCCATTCGAGCCTGACCACTTCTTTTACAGCTCTGGCCTCAGCTCCAAGTGTTGTTACTCCAGGGCCAAGCCATGGCCTCCTCTAACCTGCTGCTCTTCAGCTTCCTACAACCCGGGATGTGGGCTTGGTTGATCCAGTGGAGTAACCATGGCCAGGACCATCCACCTCCCTTCACTCACAACATCCCGAGGATCAATAAGGAAAAGGACCAGTACTGCTGCCAGTCAAACCCAAGCACTGTCTAGGGTCTTGTAGGTAGCTTTCATCTCCCACATCTCATTATGGTGGGTGCCAGGAACCCAGGGTTTATGGCCAACTGTATGGGTTTTTTGGGAGCTGGAATCTATCCTCATGCCTCAGCTGTGTCCAAGTACCAGGACAAGCTCCCCAGGGCTCATCCAGGGCCTCCCATATATCAGAGGTTACTCTGGGCACACTAAGCACCACCAGTGTCTTCTCACATCACTGAACTGGACCAGGTTAAGCAGACCTCCCCCCCCAGCGTGAGTGGGAAATGAAGGGTGGAGAAGTAAAGGACGGCTGAGCCATCCCTCTCATCACCAAACCCTGCCTGCACATGGTCGCCTCAGCAGACATTGAGTCATGTCACAGGGCTGCGATGGCTGGGACCTGCCTGTGAGAGGCTCCAAGTCACACCGGCAGTGTCCGTGCCCAGGTGAACCCTCCTGCTCGGAAAGGGGTCCCTTTTTGTGTGGCTCTCCCCACCTTCTCACTAGCTGCAGGGTTCCAAAGCCCACTCACACCTTTCAGTTATTGTCTGAAGAAGCTGAGGAACCTCTGTCAGAAGCAGCATCTTCTGCCTCTTCAGGGCTGGGACAGAGACCACCTTAGCCAGCATGTGGAGGAAAGATGCAGGACCAAGGCACATATCTGGCTCTGCCTGCAGCCTTCCCTATACTTCTTTCCTTTTCCTCGACCAAAAAATAATAGCTGAAAGGTATCTGCCAAGAGCACAGGAGCCACCCAACCTTTCTATCTCCCCAGGGTCCAATAGCCTCCTCTTCCCCAGCACAGGCAGTGCTGCAGAAGGACACATGGTCCTCCCATCTCTGCTGGTCCCAGCCCAGCATGTCCCAGGACATGAAGTGGTGTCAGCCATGCCCGTTGCTCAGTGGCAGTCTGCAGCAGGAGGGCTTGGTCCAAGCCATGACCTGGTCCATTGGCAGGGAAGGTCTGGGGGACAAGGGACTGCCACTGCTTGAGTGTGACCTTCACTGGATGCCCAGAGCCTTTATCCCCACGTGGCATCAAAGCTTTGTGCTCCCTCCTGCTATGAGGGGGGATGTTTACAGTCCCGAATGCAAGGGAGGGTTACCAGGATACAATCTGTACAGAGACAGAAGCATCTCTGAGGAGCAAATCAAACTCTGGTCCCCTTGCTACAGGAGCACCCTTTCCCACACTGCCTGGGGAAGCCCCTGACCCTCTACACTTCTACAGAGTGTGTGGGGTCCCTCTCCCTTGGAGCAAGCTACCTTCCAGAGATGGATGCAGAGTGGAGCAGGATGAAAATGCCAAGTGGTTCACTGGATGAGCCGGATCCTCCATGAGACCCCCATGGGGTATCCAGTGGGAGTGGGGGACTCAGGTGGCCATGGTGGGGGCGTGGGGCCAGGGGCAGCCGTGGTAATGACAACCAGGTGAGCGGGTGGCCATAAGCCCCCAGGAATGCAGCTGTGGCAGCTGCCGGCCCATGGCTCACTCAGACCTTGGATGGGCCAATTAAATAAATAGAAAATTTGGAGTGCGGGATCAAAGCTGGAGTGCGCAGGCTTTATTTATTTGGAAAAGGTCAGATTATATTGGCAGATGTGTTAAAGGAGGAAGAAGAAAAAAAACCTTTCAAAAACATTGGCTTTGATTTGGGGTTTCCTGACGGGCGGGACGGGGTTTTTTTCTTTCTTTTTGGGCCACGGGTGGCTAGGACTGCTGGCAGCATTGTGGGGTGGGTGGGGGTGGGAAAGCCATGTCCGGAAGGCTTGCCGGTGCTGGGTTCACCACCCCTCCCCACCCACCTCCAGGCTCCCTCTGCCAACAACACCAGCCCCAGAGACAGGGGTCCCTCTGGATCAGAGCTTGTGCCCCATCATGTCATGCTGGCTGCAGTCTTCTGCAGCTGGCCCCTGTGCTGTGGTCCCCAGCCAGCCGGGGAGGTGGTATCCAAGGTGGACCTGATGGGCTCTTCCCACTGCTTCCCTTCCTGATCCCCCCCAGCATCTCCGTCAGTGCTGGGCTCGGCACCCCAAGGCAATGCCACCATCCCCCTTGTGTCACCCTGGCTGTCCCCAGCCATCCTGGGTCACCGTCCCACCACTGCTTTGCTACCTTTTTGGTTTTCCCGGCTTGTAGAGCGTGAAAGCCCACCTGAGCAGTGCCCCTGGATGGGGGCAGGAGAGTGCCCAGCATCACCTCGCTCTGCCCGTCCTTCTCACAGGCTCACTCTCCCAGGGGGCAGGGGGACACCAGAATCGCCTCTCACTGATGAGCCTGGGGACATCCCCAGTACCATTGGCACTGCCAGCAGTGTTCCCAAGCCGGTGCCTGGGCTGGGTCTAGACTGGGTCCCCCAGCTCCCACTCTAGATCACCACTTCCCCACAGGTGCTCAGCCAGGCCCCCAACACTGCAAAGGGGGACAGATATCACCTCGTTTAGCACTCCAAAACTGTGGGAGGGTCACGCAAACCTCAGCATCC
Source organism: Burhinus oedicnemus (assembly GCA_008921705.1). Taxonomy (NCBI): domain Eukaryota; kingdom Metazoa; phylum Chordata; class Aves; order Charadriiformes; family Burhinidae; genus Burhinus; species Burhinus oedicnemus. Next base: position 40,924 of record VFFE01000401.1, on the reverse strand, counting down.
CACATACCCAGGCTTTGCTCTGTTTCCCAGCTGGGGAAAGTGATGGCGGTGGGGGTGGAAAGGGAGAGGTGGGACACGGCACAGGCGGCAGCATCCAGCACCAAGGTGGGAAGGTGGTTGGAGGGACCTGTGATGGAGGAGAGGAATGTGTTCGCCTGGGCAGGAAATTGTTGGGCTCAGCGAGCACGGGACCCGCCTGCTAAGAAAACAAGTGGAGGCTGAAAAGCAGCGGGGGCGCAGCGCCTGGCGGGGGGGCAGGAAGGGGGCTCCAGGGGCAGGAATGCTGGCTATGTCCCTGCTCTGGGCAGGTGTGTAGGCCCTGTTGCTGGCCCTGCTGCTGGCCCGTGCCAAAGCTGCAGCTTGGCCATGGAAGCCCCATTTCCTCCACACAGGCAGGCGTGGAGCAGAGCAGCAGCCCAAGAGGTTCAGGCAGCGCCTCTTCTAGTCTTGGCCTGGCCCTGCCTCAGTTTCCCCAACCTTAAAATCACCCTGCACATCAGTCACACGCAGCGGTGAGCCCCATCCCAGGGGTGCCAGGGCAGGCGTGAGCTCTCAGCAGGGCTGAGAGCTGCAGGGTTTTGCTGTGTAGGGCCCTAGACCTCACTCAGAGCCATGACGAAGGGAGCTTCTGATCTCCCATGTCCCTGGTTATGGAGAAGGAAACCCCTGCATCACTGCCAGTCACCCTGCCAGCTCTACTCTGGCTGCATGCCAGGTGCCACAGGGTGATGGGTTGCAGAGCACAGCCCACAGGGATGGGAGTGGGTCAGACCAGGAACAGAGGGAGAAGCCAGGGATGGTCCTGAGGGAAAGGGCTGATGTGCAGGGGTACGGTCATGGTAGTGGACAGGGGCAGGGCATCCCTTATGTTGGCAGCTGCCTGCTGCCTGGTCCCCCACGGAGTTGCCACTGTGTGGCCACCCTGACCATCCACCCCGACCATCCACCCCCACCTTGTCCACACCAAGGGATGCCCGGTACAGTCCCAGGATACGTTTGCAGCCGTGGGGACATTTCTGGTTCCTTTCTGTTCCCTTTATGGGACAGCATGGCACGAAATGCTGCCTGGATCACGGCGCTGTTTGGAAACTCCGCTGGCATGTAATCCAATATCTGGCAGGGGAATCTATGACTTTATCTGCAACAGATCAGGTTGGAGCAAAACCTTCTGACACAGCATCTGGAAGTGGTTTAACCTTCGCCAAGTTTTGTATGAAATACCAATTTTCCACCCCTTTCATTTAGTTTATTGAAATTAGGAGGGGAAACTCCCCCTCCTCCGTCCTACTGCTCCCCCCACACCTAGGTTCTACTCTGGGGCACCTCAGCTTCTCACAGCTCTTCTGGAAAAGCTGAAGACATCACGGAGTTGCATCTTGGGCCAGGGAGCACCTCCCTGTGCTGTGACGGGCAGCAGGGCTGCGCCTGCCCAGCTCTGGCAGAGGTGTCTGAGATGACGGCAGTCGACCCAGGTTGCAGGCAGCAGTGGGAGCAGGATGGTGGTGAGGGAGCCTGTGGTGGCCAGCACTGAGCAGTGGAGCAGGGATGGGTGTAGCTTCCCGGGGTGATGACTTGGGGGAAAAGTCTCACCATGCTGAGCAGGGACACAGCTCATCACATGGGACCTGAGCAGGAGCTGTGCAGAGCAACTGGCAGCATCACAAGCTGGATATGCCAAGCTGCTACTGATGCTGAGGTTTCAGAAGACAGATGTTTTAACCAAACCAGGTGTTTTTACCCCAAGCTCCATTGTGCTGAGCTGCAGGCCCTCACTGCAGAGCAGGGAGACATGAGTGGCTCAGCAAACCATCACACACACTGGGAAGTCCGGCCAAATTCTGTACTTGCAGCTCAAGCAGCTGCCGGGCTCCACACACTTTGCCTGAAATTTTCCTATAAAATTTATCACCTGAGGCAGAGGGACAGAAAGGGACAGCTTTAGAAAGGGCAGTACCGGCCTTGCCACCAGTTCTGCTTGCTAGGAGCTGCCAGACAGGTCCCAGCTGGTCCCGAGCATCCAGCGCACACATGTGCCATGTTTGCACAATACGAGCAGGTGTTTTTAGGATGGACCTGGCACGCCAACCTTCAGGACAGATTTGCATGTGTTTGCCCATGCGAGGTGGGGGCTCACAATGGGACCATGTCGTTCCCGGCACGGGGCAGCAGCAGTATGTTGTCCCACGGGAGAGCTGGCAGGGGACAAGGAACTGGCTCTCCTTCTGCCATGGGGATGAGGGTCAGGGGACAGGGACATGCCGAGGTCCCTGGCCAGGGGAGATATGCTGGAAAGCCAGTAGCTGCAGGGCCTGAGCAAGAAACTTGGGTATTAAAATAACTTTTATCTTCCAAGTTGGAAATGCATCCCAGATCTTGCCCAGTGTGAGGCAGTGCGGGCAGATGCTCAGCTTCCTGCAGCTACCACTGGCACAGGTCCATTATGCCATGGGGACAGTCCTTGTAAGCTCTTCCCTGGACATCTGATGAACATGCGGAGCATGTCTGGAGGCGGCACCAACCCAAGTGTTAGAAAGCCTGGGCATGCCCCACCCAGGGTTACCCCTCTCTGGCCTGGGGGACCTGGGCTGGGAGCAGCCAGCACAGCACAGCTCTGCAAACCAGACTGGGGTGCAGGGTTTAATCCTGCGAACGCCCGTCCCCACCAAGATCCTGGCCCACAAGGCTGGGTCTTTGTGCTGGCCCCTCCTCACCGAGTGGCTCTGGCTACAGCCATGCCACAGTTCCCCACTGGGCTGCAGTGCGGCCGGGACCATATGTCTCTGCAATGCTGCCGCAATGCTGCTGCCAAGGCTGAGCATTGCTTCCCACCACTCTCGCTCCTGCAAAAGAGGGATAGAGGGAGAGGGGCCCCCATGTGCACATCGTTAGGGTGCAACAGGGCAGGGGGCAGCCTTTATACCCACCCATGGCCAGGGCTGTGGTTTCACCCTGCTCAGGGACCTGTTGCAGAGGGATGGAGAAGTCCTCTCCTGCCTCGTGGGGGGGAGGGGCTTTAGGGGGTCCACCTCTCCCACAACAGCCCCCAGCCCCTGCCCCTCTGCCATCCCACCCCACTGTCCCCTGCAAGGGGCTGGAAGAGCGTTTGTTTTCCACTGGCATGGGTCCATGCAGAGCCCAGCTGCCAGGCGGGGAGGGGATACAACACTAAGCCAAGAGCTACAGAGCAAGATATGTGAAGCTCAAGATATAGCTGTCCTCATCCCTGTCCTTCTCCTCCCACCCCCATCCCCAGAGGACTGTGCCTTTCCCATATGCTGGCAGGGCCAGGCTGGCCTGGAGCAGAGCTAGAGCGGAGCAGTGGATGCACCCGACTGCAGCAGCCTCAGGCTTGGGGGACTGTGCCGAAGCCCCTCTGCTCCAGGGAGAAAGGGAGGGCTGCTGGGTGTTCCAGGAGGCTTCCCAAATCCAGGCACTCCCTAACACTTTGCTGCTGCCTCAGCATCCACCCCGTGTCCCCATCACTCAGCCCTGGCCCTGCAAGGGGTGGGCACAGGCTGGGGCTAGGTCATGGTGCAGGATGTGACCCATCGGGGTGAGCCCCCCCAGATACTCGTCCTGGACAGCGTGCTGGGCATTGTGACTAGCAGGACATGTCCATCACCACTTCTGTCATCAACAGGATGGCACCCAGCCTCATTGCTGACATCCCTGCGGGGTGGAGAGCAGCAGAACCTTTAGGCACCTCCCAGGAAACACAAGCCCCATTTGGGGGTGTGGGGGGGAGGTCTATAAGAAGACCCAGAACCCCCATCCAGCTGGATTTTGGCTGTTACTCCTATTTGTTCACCCAAATCCCCAGGTTAGACACCAGACTCCTCCTTCTGCCTCCTCCCAGGGCTCCTTGGGCGTCCCAGCCTTCACTTCACAGACAAGGAAACCGAAGTTTGGAGGGTGGGAACACATCCCAGCCTGGCCTCAGCAAGGTGCCACCAGCATCCCCCTGGGATGTGGGGATCTCCTGCCCTTACTGGGGGGTGTCCATCCCTGTGGCATGCCAGTGTGGAGATGGCATGCAATCGTCCTCTACACACGAACAACCACTCCGGGGTTTCTTCCATGCGCTCAGTAACAGCTCCATCCCCTTCCCCAGAGTTGGAGCTGGCCAGTGCGGCTGCGGAGACCAGTCCTGCTCCTCCATCCCCGGGCTCCTCCATCCTGCAAACCCCCAGGGTGTCCCAGTGCCCACAGCCTCCTTCCTGCACAGAGTTGCAACTATTTAATTAAAGGTGTGAAATGACCTCATTAAATCAGTACTGGGGCCTTTGTCCAAACTGCTCCTACAGCTTACAAATGGCTCCTTTCCACTAAGTTTAATGCTCTTTTTTTTTTTTTTTCCTGCCCTTTCTTTTTTTGACTTGATTTCCAAAGCAAACGAGGCTTCTGCAGTTGTGGTATGTGTGGCTATGTCTGTCTAGCTCTATAACTTTCAAAGCCACCAGCCAATTTCAACCAGAGTGAATGGAGGGATGGAGAGTTCAGAGATGCTCCATCCCCATGAGTCCTGTGGAAAGGGTGGGAGATGCTGTGTCCCCGGCCCTGCTTTCACTGGACACCAGAGGAGCCAGATGGGAAAACAGCTCACCCCCACCATCCCCAAGAATAATTTGCTCTTTTCTATTGGAAATTTTGCCTGCGTCAATGCTGCTGAGGTTGATTCACAGCAGGAGTCATTTTGACCAAAACCCCAATTTTAAAACACTCTTCTCATTTAATAATAACAACTGATGGAGAGTAAAGGAAGAGCAAGAGCTGAGCAGCACAAAACATGGCCAGGGCACTGCCAGGGAGCTGTGATGGTGCGTACAGCTCACACCAGACTACCCAGCTAGGATGCATCCCTGGGGATTAATATTAAACCCCACCAATAAAACAACCGTGGAGGTGCTTTCTAGCCTGGGTCTCTCCTTTGGGACCTAGCAGGCAGAAGGATGCACAGGGATGAAGGTGACATGACCACAGACTTTCCCCTCCACCACCACAGTGGGCATCAGGCAGGGGCTGCCTGGCACAACCAGCTGACGGCAGCAGTACCATGGGGTCCTGAGCAGCAATGCTGACCGGTCCCAGGCCTTGCTCTTCTGCCACTGCCCTCCATCACAGTCCCTTCACCCCCTCCTCGTTCCTGCTCCCAGCTCGGTCCCTCGCTTCCCCCTTTTTTGGCTGGGTGTTTGCCAGCACAGGTGCACACTAGTCCCCCCCTACTGCTGCCCTTTTTTTAATTAGCCGATAAAGAAAGCATCCTTTTGAAGCAGGTAGGGGATTCCTCGCATCCCTGGCATTGCTGGGCTGCCTGGCTGTAACCCTATTCCAGTTAAAAGCTTTCTGTACTCATCCATGGCCCACCAGGCCTCCGGCTCACCCCACACCTGCAGGCAAGTCCTCGCAGGCTGCCCGCTTGGCCACTCGTGCAATTACACAACGTGATGATTAACTGAGGGAGCGCAGGAGGGATAGGGACTTCGCCCTGCCAGCAGCAACTGCCTTCACCCCTGATGCAGGGTGGCTGAGTCCCCCCACCCCAGGCAGCCCAGCACCCAGTGCTGTCTCTGGATCAATCCCCAAAGCTGGGGCCACAAGTGGGTGTTGGAAGGACCTGGGTCTCAGCATAAATGCCCCCTCCCCAGCATCACCGTACCCATCTCAGAAACTGGGTGGTGTAGGGTATAGGGCTGTTTGCTGCAAAGCCCAAAGCTCGGCTGGTTTCTCTGCTCCTCCCAGCCCTCAAGCAACAGGTTCATGACTTGGGGAGAGAAAACCAGGCAATGGGGCTTGGAGTCCTCTTGTGGGCAGGGTCTCTACTTCATGGCCTCCAGCAGCCTGGAAGCACTCAGTCAGATGGAGGACAAGGTTGCAAAGCCCAATACACGTCCTCCTGCAGCCAGATACATGTCTCCCTGACGCTTGTCCCCTCTGTAGCCCAATGCACGTTCTCCTGCAGCCTGATGCATGTCCCCACTGCAGCCCAGAACATCAGCTGGCCCCATGGCGTGCCAGCGTGCCAAGGCAGCCTGTCAGCACAGCATGGCTCCTGGCCCCATGTGCTGCCCGTTCTGTTGCAGAACCAGTAAAAATTATTTCAGCATGTGCCTGTGTGGTCTGCAGCAGTGCTCTGGCCTGAGATAACCTAAGCAAAGGAAGCCCCAGGCTGAGCTTTAAATCTTCCTGTCCTTTGCCAGCAACCTCCAAGTGTCTGACCCCCCATCCCACAGCCAACATCTTCTCTCCATACCAGAGAGATGGCCTGGGGACCCCAGCAGCAAGTCCTGCCGGGGTGAGCCCTGCACCCCACAGCAGTGACAGCATTCAGATCCCACTTTGAATCAATTGCTGCAGCCTGGCAGCTCTATTTCCACGGTCCCACGTTATTCTTTCACTCAGTCATGGGCAGAATAACTCTGTTTTCCTTCAGCAGTTTTGGTTCTTTTTCCGCTTTCTTTCTTCCTTTCTTTCTCAGGGCGAAGGATGGAGTCGGAGCAAATATTCATTTCCATGGTTCCAGCTCATTGAGAACAATAAGGGCAGTAAACAGAGGGCAGCGTTGCTCAGAAATGTGAAGCATTTGCCTGCGGTTTAAAATTACTCATTTTTTTACAGGCAAGAATATATATATTTTTAGAGACCTTTAAGGACAGGCCAAATTCTGCTCCCCCACATCGTTCCCTCCCCCTGCTCCCAGCATCCCCTCATTGGCTTTGTTGCAAAATGGCACTAAGCGTAAGAGGTGATGGAGAGCTCAGTGAGCCGGGGGTCCGAGGGCAGCCTGGCCGTGGAGCTGGAGCAGGGAAGGGAGACCTGAAGTCACTGGTTGAAGCTGCAGAAGTTGGACCTGGAGCCTGAAGGTTTCAGAAATGGGCACAAAAAAAGTGCTGCTGCGTGTGCCTCTCACTGCAGAAAAGAAAATGAAATGTGGCTGGGGGTGCAACAGCGTAGGGTGGCAATGAGGAGGGGATACTGCCATGGGCATCGCTGGCAGGGGTCCAGGCTGCTGGGGGTACAGACCTGCCAGGACACATGTCCTTACCGGGGTGCTGCAGGGATAGGCCAGGCAGACCCCTGCATAGGTGGTCACACGCAGCTCTCAGGGCTGCTGTTGCCCATGAAGAGTGAGGGCAGGGGACGGCAGGCCCACCGGCTGCAGGGAGGGCATGGTGACACCCCCGGATGGCCCCAGGACCCCCTACTTAGCCACCCAGGATCTTCCCAGTCCAACTGCGACAATTCCAACCTCCAGGAGCAGAGCAGGCACTCAGAGGGGCTATGCCCACCATTGCTGCATTCCAGCCAGAGGCACTGCCCATCAGACCCTGGCACCATCCCATTCCTGCATCCACACTGGCTCAGAGCATCCACTTTCCCCTCACTGCCATGCAAGCCTTATTACTGCTTCTCCTGCAACAAGAGCTGGTCTGGGAAGACCAAAGGGATGCAGGAAGGCAGGGATGTCTTCACCACCAGAGAGTCCCTAGCTTTAGACCTGCTCAGCTGCCCAGTGCCACATCCAGCAACCAGCATGGCAGGCAGAGCTGTGGAGCTTGGCCTGAGGGCACCAGCACTGGGTGATGCCAAAGCATGCGGGCTCCCACTTAGCTGCACTAATCCCCACATCTCCATCAATTCCTCCCTCTCGGAGGAAGCAGGAGGACCAGGAGAGTCAGCTGAGGACATTCGGGCTCACAGTTTCACTTCCGAATGAAACAGAGGAGGGAAGCATTGTTTTATTGAGAGCAATTGCTTTCCTAGCCCTGCTCCAAACAGACACGCATGCATCCTGTCTCAGGGCTGATTAGCTCCAGATCTGCACACGCTGGCTGTGTGGGGATGGCTACCTCCCACTCCCCGCTCCCGTAACCCCCCCCAGCCCCTGGGTTGCCCCCCACCAACCTTCCACCCTACGTCCCCAAAGACATCCAGGCTCCACTCGCAGGGAGCAGCTGTGGTTCCCCCCATCTGGATCCTCTTTGCAGATCCAGCTCCCAAATGTTTCACTGCTCACCCAGAGGCTGAACGGAAACATTTAGGCCCTTACTCTTTGCTTGCCTCTTCCTCTTCGTGGCCCTGAAACACTCCCTGTGCCTTCTGCGGCTGTGTGGGTGCTGCCCCAGGACATTGGGAGGCTCACCCCAAGCTGCTCTCCCATGCAGGACATTGGTCAAAGGTCATCATAGACCCCAAGCTGGACCCTGCAGCAGGACCAGCCTGGGCTGAGGGTTGGATTTGGAGACCAGACAAGCCCCCGGCTGATGTGGTTTGCTTCCATGGGCCTTTTACGACAGTCGAACAGCTTGAAGAGTCACAAACCATGAAGGAATATAGCAAAAAAACCATAAATCAAGTAAAAAGGCATAGATATAAAGCTGGGAAGACATTTGCCTTTTATTGTCTCTTCGGACAGGCTTAGCATTTAAAGGCTTTTATCTCCTTTTTATGGCTTTGTGGGTGGGCTCCAAGCCAATAGGTACCTCGTATCCTTGCTCTGTGTTAAATTACATCATGAAGAAAGGAGGCTGGGGAGCAGATCGCAAGGAGGATGCAGCCAATGCATCCGTACCCACTGCCAGGGAGGACTTGCCTCTGTCAGGGCTGCCCTCCTGGTGACTGCAGGGCAGCTTTCCTGCCCTGAAGACCTCAACCTGGTGTCCAGCTGTAGCTGGTGGGAGGAACTGCCCCATCTAGGACTTAGGTGATGCTTTGGAACAAGCCAAAGGGACCACAAGCCCTCTGACTTTTGGTCTGGATCAGAACCATGCCTGCACTAAAAGACTGGATCTCAGCGCTCAGACAATGGAGAGGAGTCCCAAAACCTCAAGGGCTTGTGCAAACAGCTGGGGAAATCCCATCTTCCTTCCTAACAGACCCCGAGTGCATCGTCCCTTCTCCCACGTGCCAAGAGCACCCAAAGCTGCCGTCTCTGAGGCAGCACCCAGCTGCAGCAAGACAGAAGCACCCAGCTGATGGGACCATGGGAGCCCCAGCCATCCCTAGGACCCCCAACCCCTAGGTCGGTTCAGGAGGGGGGATGCTGCTGTGCAGAAGTGGAGGAGTGGGATTATTGTGGGAGAATCTCAGGGGAAAAGCCACATTGGCCAGATCACCTCCAGAAGGTGGGTGGGAGGCAGGAGCTCACCGTGAGCTTGTAGCAAGCTTGCAGCAGAGGCAAGGGTGGCGATGGGGAAGGTGCACAACCTCCCTGATCTGGCAGGCAGACCCCTTGGCAGGGTGACTGGCCCAGCTGTGGTGACCTGCGGTTTCAGGACAGGCTGTTCATGCCACAGAGCTGGGTTTGCTTAATAGCAGGCATTGAATTGAATGTGCTTTTTGTGCGGTTCCCCGCTGACACCAGACATCAGCCACATCATGCAAGACCTCTGCTCCCCCCAGCCTAGCACCCCATGGCTTCCTCCCCAGAACTTCCCCTGGAAAGGTTCCTGTCTCCCCACAGAAGCTCCTGCAGGGTACCGGGGCACAGGGAGAGCAAAGGTGGCTTTTGGACCCCAGTCTCACCCATCCCTGCAAGAGTTCTCCCCAAAATGGGGTAATGCTCCCTAGAGGATCATGGCACTATGGATGAGGTCATGAGTGGGATGCGTAGTGGGGGGTCACCATGCCAGGAGTGGGGCCATGGGCGCATGGTGAGCTCTGTCCCAGCGGCTCCCTGCTCCTGCATCCCCTGGGTCTGGGCTGGGTGGAGGATGGACAGGGATCTCTACATCTGCAGGTGGCTGTTTCCCAAAGACCCACCTGCACGTGCACCCTGCCACCCTCTGCTCCCCCAGCTCTCCATCGCCCAGGGTCTCTCCCATCCTAGCCAGGAGCCCTGGGGATGGGCTGTCTGGGGGACAAGGCTCCTTCTTCTACAGGACTCCCATCCTGGGTGCCAAGGCACACCAAGGGGCCATCCGTTCCCCAGGGATGCAGGGGACCAAAGTCTGCAGCAAGCATCTCTGCCCCTGTGCGCCTCAGCCTCCTGGCCCAGCCCCAGTGCTCAGCAGTAACTGAGCACCTTGGTTTCCTGCCGTGGGGCTGCAACCTCTGCTGAAACCCAGAGGCTGCTGGGGCTGCAACCCACTTGCTTAGCTGCCCAAGCAGGCATTTTTCTTCCCAAAGCTTGTCTTGTGCTTGTAGCAGCAGGTAGCTGTGTGGGCAGGGATAGAGGGGTCCAGGCACAGCTGCAGGCAGCAGGTCAGGAGGAGGGGGTCCCAGCAAAGCTGTGCTGCTAGTGCCCTGAGAACAAGGGCCTTGCAGTCAAGTGGAAGAGCAAACCTCTCAGCCTCATTCAAACCAAGCATCTTCAGGCTAGACATCAGGCTGGAGGGACAGCCATGGGCCTGGGGAGGGGAGGATGCTGCAGGAGGGACACATGGAGAGGAAGCAAGGGGAAGGGATGTGGCATGCAAAGGGTTAAAGCTGTCCTTCCCACCCAGCATACACTGTGTGCCAATCCTCCCAGCCATGTGTTTGAAATCCTTCCTGCTATCTCCTGAAAATATTTACAGTATATGCAGATAAATTAGCTGTAGCGCTTATTACGTCTCCCTGGAAATATATACAGCAGTTAAAGATGTTTAAAAAAAATAGCTGAAAGTCGTCTCTTTACTATATCTGGAAGATATTTCACAGTGCAGGGAATTTACAGGGCTGGGTGGCGGGGAAATCGCATTTATTTTCACTCAAGTAGAGAAAGTTAAAGAACCCTTCACTGGAGTTTATTTTCATCTCTACTTGGCAAGGTTGACTTGGAGTGAGCCAGTGCGCTGAGGCAGGGCCCAGGGCAGGTTGGAGTAGAGTGGTGATGGAGACTAGGAGCTTGGTGGCACCATGAGCTCCCAGACACACGCAGGCAGGGACCAGCAGTGCAGATGCAGGCTCCTCACACCGCTGCTGCAGGGCATGCTGCCTGATAGACCTACGGCTGCTCCTCCAGGAAAAACTGATGATGTGGATGTTGGGGACATCTCTGATAGTCCAGGTTGCCTGGTCCAGGGTGGAGAGAGCGCTGTCCTGCAAGGGCGATCTTGGTTGATCCCACTCCTCACAGACCTTCTCTAACAAAAGATGTGACTGTTCCTTCTCCCATACCAAGCACACATTTCCGAGGGCACTGAAAGAGTCAAGAGTTCACATGGTGCCATGCAATGTCCTCCACGCATGCAACTCCTCAGCCAAAGCAGCCTGAGACGTTGCTCCTGTTCCCAGTGCTGGTCCAAGTCAAGAAGGTCTGCCAGGGTAAGGCAAAGGGCGACAGTGTCACACCAGATGGCTGCTTTGTCAGTTCTTGTCCGCCAGAGAACAGCAAAAGCTGATATCATCTCCATGCACAACTTTCTTAACAGCTTCCAGGTGAAAATCAAGGTGATATTTAAACCCACAGCAGAGGCACCAGCTGTCACAGGCTCTCCATCTCCAGACTTCAAGGCTGATCCTCCTCAAATGTCCTTTCCAGAAGTCCCCAGATCTCCAGGCTGGGGTGAAAGGACTGTGGTGGAACATCTCCACTTCTCAGTCAGCTCCTGCAGGTGATGTCGTTGTGTCCAGTGAAAGCTCATTGATTGGATCATTCTCTTCCCATCTTTTCTGGCTTCTCTCTCGGCTGAGGTTTCTCATGGTGAAGGCACCTGCTGGCTAGGAGTCAAAGACCAATATCTTCAAATGCACTTGTTGACTCACGGTCACTGACCCAACATTAGACGACAATGTCTTCTGGTCCACTGGCATCAAGATCTAGAATGGAGCTGCTGGCCTTGACGTAAAAGGCTTTGGGAAGCCATTTGCTAATTCCTCTGAGTCACCCGCTCCCTCTGGCTGTTTTGAAATTTATATCTAACGAGTGGTTTGGGTGAAGGAATTCTGCAAAGATGCAAACAATTCCTTTGCCAAAATAAATGGAGCCAGAGCCAGGCTGATAAACATATAAATCATTTCTAGTTTTTAGCTTGCAAACAAGATACTTGTTTCTTTGTACGGATTTGGGGGAGAGCAGGAGGCAGGAGGATGAGTGGGGGCAGCCAACTGAAGCTCCCCTCCAAAGGCAGCCCATGCCTGCCTTGGAGCAGAACATGGGGGACCAGCCACACTCCAGAAAGCGTCCAGGAGGAAGGAGCTCCAGAAAGTCCTCCAGAAAGTCTCCAGGAGTCTCCAGGAGGGAGGGAAGTTGGGCTCTCCACCAGCTTTTTTGGTTATTGGCTCCTCAAACAATACTCTGCAGCAAATTAAGTCAACCAAATCTTAATTTTCTTTCCAAGTGAAGGATGCCATGTCCTGGGCCAGGCAGGGAGGAGAAACATCCTTGGGGTTGAAGGACATTGCACAGAGGACAACTTAACCACACTGCACAAGGCTGGCTAAATGTGCATGCTTTCTTATGCATGTGCTTCATGCAGGATCACTATGGGACAGGAGAAAAATGGTGTAAATCACCAAAAAAAAAAAGTCAAGCATAGCAAGGCCCTGCCACGGCTAGCAGAGGATGGAGCTCACCTGGCTGCAGGCTCTCTCATGTCATTCCTCTGACCCCTGTGCCATCAGTGGGGTTTGGCATCCATGGGACACGGGTGGCCCTTTGCTTCAGTGGCCCTGGGATGGGAGCTGCTCCATGGAAGAGATTTGCACCAAGCTTATGCTAACAACATTTTTTTCCAAATAAAGTGTTCTAGCTTGGTCAAATTTGAACATATTCCAGGGACACAAGACGAATCTCAGCCTCTCTTCTCTCCCTACTTGCCAAATTTCTTCAAAGGCAGAATTTAAAAAAAAATAAGGACAAATGCTTTATTTTCCCTTTCTTGGAAAGAGCCATACTCTCCAGCTGAAGTTTTCCCCTAAAATTTAACTGGAAGCTGCAACCCACCGTGCAAAAAATTGCCACCATGACAGGGATAGTTTAGGAAAGCTGGCAGCAACTGCAGGCAAGATTTTACAGAAGGAAGCACCGAGCATTCTTAAAAGTAGGGGGCACCTCCGGGTCCCCAACCCAAGCACATGGAGTCCGTCTGCAGCACACTTAGAGTGCGGTCACTTTATTTATAGGATGCCGAGAATGTTCCTCAGTCTTCCAGGGGCTCTTTCCCCCTTTTTTTTCCCAAGCCTGTGGAAGCCAGCCAGATAACCAAAGCCGTTCTTCACTTTCACAGCAGATAAGCTAATTTTCGGATGTGCCCTTTGAGATAAGCAGAGCCTGGGTTTACGAGGGAACATGTGTTCTTGGGAAACGCTGTCATGCAGCTGTGATGCGTGTGATAACCCAAGGACATGCAGGCTCCCTTCCTGGGGAACTGGGGTGTCCCTTGGCCATGGGGGCTCAGGGGCAGCTGCCTTGGGACACAGTGGTGTGTTTTGGGGGGGGTTGTTCCCCTACTTCCCTGCTCTGCTGCTTCTGAGCAAGGAAATATTGTGGTGCAGAGCACCGCCAGGTCCTCCCAGAGATAGACCCAGCGCTTCAGATGTTTTGCAATTCAGCAAAATGTTTAACACTTATTGAAACCCACAAAAAAAATCGCAGTGAGTTCAGGCTGGGTTGAGCCAGGCTGGTGGTGATGAGGATGATTCCCCATCAGCACTGGTGGGTGCTGAGTCCCTGCCCAAAGCATGAATGCAAGCAGGAGGGTATTTCCCTCCAGTCCCTGGGGACCTGTATGGCTCCATCACTGGTGTGGCAATGGTTGAGCACTAGTCTGTGCTGGGGGAAGCCGAGGCTTAGTCCAGACAGAGCTGCACAGGGGGAAGCTGTAGGTGACCTCACAGATGGATCACTGATGGGCTCCTCTCCTCCAGCCAAAAATCTCCAGAGAGGACCCATCGCCCACGCACAGCCTCCAGACCAAGGGTGGGGCCAGGTTTCCCAAATTTCACAGAAATGTCAAAGCCAGGGGACCCCTTGGGGGTCATTTCAACTGCTCAACCTGCCCTGACTGCAACCAGCCTGTTCGGGGCGGGGGTGGAGGTGGGGGGGTGTCAAGTCCTCGATTCTCTGTTGATGAGGCTCCCACGGCACAGTGAGGCTCACCCTGATGTGCAAGCCATGCCATGCTGGCAGGAGTGTGCGCTGCCCTACGGATTTGCAACAGAATGCCTCCCACACTGTGTCCCCACTCTTCCCTGGCACGGGGTGAGAGCAGCCGTCCTCCTCCAGGGCCATGCTCGCATGCCAGGAGTGAAAGACAGGCAGAGCGAGGACATGAGGGTGGTCTCAGCCAGCGTGTGCCCAGCCCCTGCGAGGATTCTCAGAGGATGAGCAGGAGAGGGCTACAGGAGGAGATCTGCTTCTCTGCCCTGCAGGGAGACTACCTTCGGTGTGGCCTTGACCTCCTGCCTGGCCCCTGCTCAGACACCAGCACTTCTGTCCCAACCAGGACTTCCTAACCTAACTATGGAGAAGCCACCCACCTGTCACTGTAGATGTTCAGTCCAGTGTGGCTCCCAGCACTGGGGTTGTTCTGTCCCATCTGGCTCCCAGTGCTGGGGATGGTCTGTCCAGTCAAGCTCCCAGGACTAGGGATGCTCCATCCAGACCAGTTGCCAATGCTGGTGATATTCTGCTCAGTCCAGCTCCCAGCGCTTGGGATGCTCAGTCCAGTCCAGCTCTGACTACTGGGGATGCTCAGCCCAATATGGCTTCCAGCACTGGAGATGCTCCAGTCTGGCTCGCAGTGCCACCACCTGCAGCCGCACCTGCAGGAGCTGCATAGCAAAGGCACCCACACCCTGTGGTCCCACCATCCCCATCCGAGCAGCTCTCCAGGGCTGTGGCAAGGCCATGCTCCCTCAGCCCCTCACCAGGCAAGCCACCCTCACTCTGTTGTCCCTTCCCTCCCTCCCTCCCCCCAAACAGCCATCACTCACCAGGCTTTGATTATGACCACAAAGGAGCCTTGGAGGAACCATGGGGAAGCTGGAGGGAGGCAGGCAGATGATGAAAGAGCTGTCAAATGGGATTAAACAGCAACCATCTCCCCTACTGCTGGGCAGCAGGAAGGGGGACAGATTGTACTGGATTATAATGCAGGAGCCCTCCCGCTGCTGGAGCCTGCCAGGCCCATCCTCCTGCAGGCTGCTGGCCGGCCATGCCCCACCCATGGGCAGTGGGACAGCCAAGCAACAATCCCCGGGTTGGATGTCGTGGTCAATGATGCATGGCGACTCTTCACATGAGCACCCACATCCCACAGCGTCACCCCCAAGCCCTGGGTGAGACCCCCCTCATCCTCCCGTCGGCTGAGGAAGCCATCCCGCAAGTTCCCAGGCATTGACAGCCCCAAGGGGGTTGGATGGAGGCTCTGTCCACCCCCACTCTGCAGCTGGTGTTGTCCTCTTGTCCCCATGGGCACCTCCTGCTGCCAGCATAGCCCTCTCCTCCCCTGCCAGCTGATCCCCAAAGGGAGATGGTCTGGCAAGGGACACCTCACTCACAGCATCCTTCTTGCCAGCCCTTGGGTAGAAACTCCTTTTCCTTGCACGGCCTCCAGACAGAGGATCACAGAGGTGGGGAAGGGGTAGGCATGCTTTCTCATAGCACAGGGACAATGCCAGAGCTGCTTGGGGACTTTCCGCAGCTTCCCAGGGACAGAAATGAGCATCAGGGACTCTGCCTTTCCATGCATCCTCCTACCAACCCCCTGAGCAGCACAGAAAGTGGGGCACAGGGTACCACATCCTGTGGAGCCATCCCATGCATGGCATGGGCATGCTCTGGCTTTCCCAAGGGTGCGTGTCGTCAGGATCTCGGCAAATGGTTGATGAAACACCTGGGTGCTGGCACATCCCCCGGATGCTGAGCCACACTGCCACTGGTGCCCTGGGGCTCCCACCCCTCCACTCCCTGCTCCTACTCCACCTCTGCCTTCACCCCTTTGCCTGCTCCTTGGGACAAAGTGGTGTGTGTGGGCATGGGGGTGTTGGAGATGCTGTGGTCTGAGATCCCAATAAGCCACTCAAACAGGATGTAAAGACCAGCACTGCTGGGGCCGTCCTGGTGAGGGAGCAGGTCAGGGGTCCAGCAAACCCCAGCCAAGGAGCCCTCCACCAAACCTGGGGCTGCCCTGGCACGGCCGTGAATCTCCTTATTCCTTCAGCATCTCCCAGTTTTTGGGTGCTCAGACATCCCTGCCCAGGGCTGCTTTTCACCACAGTGGGTGATACAGTGGGGTAGACCTTTCCACAGAGGCTGGGAATGCTGGGATGGGCACCAGCACGGATGGCTCGTGGCAGGCAGGGGGACAGGCAGGGGGACAGGCAGGGGGACAGGCAGGGGTACCCGATCCTTGGCTTTCCAAGCACCCAGGCAGCAAGGCCCTTGGGGACCCCGTACCACCCTGCCACCTCCCCATCACAGCACGGTGCGGGAGACCCCAGCCAGGCACTCGCAGGCAGACCCTCCCCGGCCCCCCCCAAGCACCAAGTCCTCACCACCCACTCTGCCAGCGGCAGCTCCAGTTTCTCACAGCACCCTCTTTCTGACCCATTCGTCACGGCCCCCAGCACAAAAGCCAGGGAGAGAAAGAAACAAGGAGTAGGAAAAGGAAGGAAGATAAAAAAAAAAAAAAAATAGAAAAAGGGAGCAAGAAGCAAAGAAAGAGGGAGGACAAGGCATGAAAAGAGCCAGGTCTGTTGCCGAGAGAGGAGGAGGGGAAATTATGAAATAAATTAAGCACCTCGGTGGTTCGGGGGGCACTGGAAGACAGCCCGACCACGGCTGAATTTTAAATGCCTGCCGCACAATCAGTCCCATTTTGCAAAGAGAGGAAGCTGTGTCCAAAGACCCTCATGTTTATTCATGAGGAGCCTTGCTGGCCCCTCCCACCCTATTGTCTGGGGGTATTTATTTGGGGGCATCTGTCTGGCCCAATGAATGGTGGAGGGGTAATAAATGGGATGGTGGGGCCAGGGAGGGGACCTGGCGCAGATGAGCTGGGTGGTGGGCTGCCCTGTCTCCTGACCCCCTTCCCACTCCTCCTCTCAGCCCTATGCCATCTAGGGAGTGTTTCTGCTCCCCGTGCTGCTCCCAGCACCCAAGGGACCACAAGCAGGGCTCCCCGCAGACCCATGGCAGCCCAGGGGTGGCAGGGCGAGGGGAAGAAGGACAGGTCTGGAGGGGCAAAGCTGGGTGGTGCTGGGGCTGTGGGCTGCTGGAGGCCAAGGGACTGAAGGGTAAGCATCCCCAGGGTGCCAGCAGCAGCAAAGCCAAGTCAGAGTGCAGAGTATGACATGCCACCTAGAGTGGCCGGGTGGAACAGGGCTCACTAAGGGCTTGCCTTGCCTGGCTGGGAGCAGCAACCAACCCCTCCACGGGCAGCAAGGAAGAGCAGGCAGCCTCCAAGGAGCAGGCAAGTCTGCTTCAGGAAAAGGAAGACCGAATTCATCCACACAGAGGGGCAGGAGGTTCATCGGGGACGGGGTTGGCAGCCTGTGGTGGGGAGAGCTGCATCCCATATCTGCTGGGCTAGGCCACCTCTCTCCTGCCTCTCCTGCTGGAGGACCAGCTTCCTCCAGTGGAAATTCCTCCTTGTCCTCCCTTGGTGGGACGTTGTCCTCATAGAGACCAAGGAGGAGCTTGCATCAAAACCAGCCTTGATCATGTCAAGGGGCTAAGGCACTTCACAGCCCAGAAGCAAGACACTGGGGTGTCCTGGGGACATGGGGACCCACGGGGCACAGCAGATGCTGGCCAGCCTGGGTCTGTGGGAAGCACATTGCGCTGGAGGAACCCAGCAGCTTTCCTGACAATGGGGCTGGTTGAAGTGTGGGGACAGAGCGGCTGAGCTGACACAGGCAACTTGGCTTTCTCCATCCCAGCTTTTCCTTCACCTTGTGCACAAGGGAGCTGGTGCCCAGCCCAACCCTTGCCCAGGGAATGCCTGCAGGACACAGAAAGCAATGCTCATTTGCAAAGTCATTACAAGATCACCTGGCTGGAAGCTGGAACTCATCAAATTCAACCTTGAAATAGAAGCTGCCAAGAAGAGGAGCAAAGAAAGGAGGTGGCTCTTGATGGCACGGCCACAGGAGCCACTTCCCCAAGTGCACACTGTTACCCAGATGTTGGCAGAGGTGGCACGATGCGGGCAGGGGACCAGGCCTGCCCAGCGGCCGCCTCCACTGTGGTGACAGAGCCCAGACGGATGCTCCTGCCCAGGCAACGGGCATTTGAGGAGGGTTGGGAAGCACCAGGCAGGGAGAGCAGCCAGGAAGAGCCAGCCTGGCCAGCAGCTCGGGAAGCAGATGGTGCAGTCAGCAGGGGAGTGCACACACCTCCGAACATGGACCAGGAGCCAGGGTGATGGTGCGGCTCCCTGCTGGCACCCACAGGCTCTGCTGGGATGGGGAAGCAGCTGGGCAAGTGGGCTCTCCACACCTGATCTCCCCCCCTTAATACACAGATGTCCTCGCTCCTGCATGGGAGCATGCATCGCATCAGCCAGCATGTACACCCTGAGTGCAGCGGTCCGTAGGAAGATGTCGGAGCCATGTTTCCACCTTGGTCACTGGCAGAAGCTGGCTCAGCAGTTTGCTTGCGAGCTCTATCCAGGAAAGTATTTTTGGAAGGGCATTAGCTTATTGGCATAAAAGTCTCCTCAGCCATGTAAGCCTAAGCACAGCTGCCAGATGCACTTCCCTGATCCCTCTCATTCCCAAACCTCAGCAGAAAATGTCTCTGTAGTCACAGCCGGTGGTTCCCAGGTCCTTTCTCCCTCTGCCCCTGTGTTGGATGGCTCCTGCCTCACCCCCTCCCCACATCCCAACCCCTGTGCCAGTTTGTATCCCACCTGAGACAAGGCCTCCAGCAAGTTTTGGGACCACAGAGGCTCCTCACAGATCCCTGTCAGATGAGTCCCTCCAGGAGAGACACGCCGGGGAGCAGATCCCCAGAAGGTCAGGTGAAGGACGTCCCCCAGCCACCAGCCTCTTGGGACAACAGTATTGTGATGGACCAGCCCAGTGGTGCTGCTGAGGATCCTGCTTTCAGCGAGGTTAAACACTTGTAACCACCATCCCCAGGACTCTGCCACTAGACATTCACCTTCTCATGGCATGGGTGACATCATGCGCCCTGGGAGGAAGGGCAGGAGGAGGTGGTGGGGAAGGAAATTGGTGAGAAAACCAGCCTACGCTTCAACCCAGCAAAATCAAGTACCTCCTGAGCCAAAATAGGAATGGGGAAGTGATGTGATGAGCTGGCAGGCTTCAAAATGCCGTCTCCTCTCCACTCAGGTGCCATTGGAGAGGTCGTGCATGGGGAAGATTACCATGGGCAAGAGAAGATGGTGACTAGATAAGTTCCTCACCCTCTCACACACTGGCCAGCCCGCATCCCTACACCGCTGGCAGAATGCTTTCCATGCCCTCTGTGTTTTGGAGACCTCACTTCCCACTAATGAGATGCTTCCTAGGTTGTAATTTGGACAAGTTGGCTTTGGTTGAGAGAAAACCAGAAGGAAAATCCTCCCAGTCCTTCCGGCTTCTGTAATTGAATGCAAATTGGTCGGTAAATATCTGCAGCCAAACATCCCTGGGGCCACAGAGCAGAGGAGGGAGTGCTGTGCTCCAGCAAGGATGGTTTCTATCACGGGGTGATTTTTCCGGCCTGCACACTTGGCTCTTCATGACAACGGGAGAGAGCTGGGGGGCAGATCCCCAGCCAGCATCAGCTTTGCTTCATGGAGGTGACGACAGGGTGGACAGCACATGTGCGGGAGGCTGTGATCCTCCTGCTGCCCATTGTTGCCACCCCTCCCTGCCTGCCAGCCCCATGCCCCACAGGGTCCAGAGGTCCCTGTGGGGAGTGTGCCGTGGTGAGGCAGGGCAATGCCCCAGCCAGGAGGGGTGCTCCTCGAGATGGGAAACAAGCTGGGTGGAGGCAGGGAGGGCAGGATGGAAAAGAAGTGGGAACAGAGACTGCCACAAGGGTTCTGGCTTATCCATGGTGGGCTGTTTGAGCAAGGGAGGGGCCTGTTTAACCCCAGAGCCACTTGGGATAAAAGAGCTTAGGGCACTGCTCTGCCCAGGACCACAGCAGCTGCCAGCAGCCCCTGCCTGCTCCTCACAGGGGCACCTCCCTGAAAGTGGGGGGGTCATCTCTGATGCTACATCCAAGCCTCGGAGATGCCTTTTTCCCCCCTCCATGGCCACAGGGTGCAGGACAGTGTCCGGACTGGGCTCCGTCTGCCCTTGGGGACAGGGAACAGCCCCAGAGCAATGCTGGTTCTTTTTCTCACCCACCACCCATGGGGAAACCCACCCCAACCTGCAACGTTTCACCCAGCCCTTGGCCTCCGGCCGGCCACCCACACATCCCCCGTCACTCAACACATCCCAACGATAGAAGAAGCATCTTCAACAGCCCAGCATGACCCACTGGCACTGTGCAAATACCATACGCATGCAAAGCTGTGAACACCTCTGTGTGCAAAGATAAGATCATCTGCGATAAGATCCATGGCTAAACAAACATGCTCCTGGGGAGATATTAAATCAGGCAAGGGGAACAGCCCCAGATGCCCAAACTCGCTAACAGACAGATACAAACATTGAGCAAGACACCCGGAGCCCACGACATGTGCATACACACAGTCAGACACATCCGTACAAAATACCTCATTAAACATGGGCAGTGTACAGTCCCAGATTAGGTCTGGCTAGGCTGTGGGCATCCGGCCAGGCTGGGATCAGGGTTCAACTTCAGCTTTGACAAGTTCTGAAGTCTCATGAGCTGTTCTCGTGGGATTCCCATCACCCTGGACTGTCAGCAGGCACAGAGGGACAGCCCTGGACTGGAACACGTGACAAAACTGCTAAAGCTCATCTGGTCCTCAAAGCAGGCTCAAATCCTCTGAACCTGTTGTGGATGCCCCATCATTGGAAGAGTTCAAGGTCAGGTTGGATGGGGCTTTGAGCAATCTCATCTAGTGAAAGATGTCCAGGGAGGATGGACTGATGATCATTAAAGATCTCTTCCGACCCAAACTATTCTCTGATTTTATGATCTAGGGATAGATTTGGCTTCAGCCCGAGGGTTCTGCTCGTGGGACTCCCGTGGGACCAGGAGCCGGGCGGGGGGACGTGTAAGCCCTCCCGGGCCGGGACCGGGCAACCCCCCGCTGGTCCGTCCCAGGGTCTTTGCTGCCACCTCTCCGCGCTGCGGGGAAACACAGCCCGGCCCCGGCCCCGGCCCCGGCCTGGCGGGGGAAGCGGACCCCGGCTCCCGCAGCCCTGCGGGGGTTTCCCGGGGCCAGGCCGGGCGGCTGCAAGGCGGCCGGTCCTCCATCCTCCTGCGGGAGCCGTGTACCTGGAGGGTACAACCTCTGTTGCCGGCTCGAGTTATTTTGCCCGTTTGTTATAAGTGCATTATGTCAAGAAATAACAAATTTTCTACATTGTTGTTGCTCCGAAGCAATGCCCAGAACAGAGTAGTGATAAGGGCTCTTGGCTTCTCCCACCCTGAGCTCTCTGCCTGAGCAGTAAGTTGCCCATCAGTAACTGAAATGCTTTCCAAACCCTCCTCCTTTCAAAGATCTCTCTTCTCCCTCATTTCCAGACTGCTCCAAATCAGTGATGTTGTGTTGCAGGCTACAGCTCAGCGCCACCTGCAAGCCCTGCAGGGTCCCTCCCCTGTTCGCACTCCCCATGCGTCCCTCTTGCCCCATGCTGGCAGCGGTCCTTGTTCTACTCCCAGCCCTGCTCCAGAAGTATGCTCGAGACCCCCGTGCTCGGCTCTTCTTCCCCGTGTGATGAAGTGTCCCACCTCAAACTGGGAGAACTTCTGCACCACCCAAAGCCCAGCGCCTCAGGGAGGATGCACTCACTGTGCTGTGCTTCCCACTTCCAAGGGCTGAGGGGTCCTGCAGTGAGTGGCAGGTCCCCACAGAGGACAGGGCAGGAGAGGTCAGGCATGGACAATGCACCGCATGGGTGCAGCTGCCTGCTGCAGCCTCTGCCCACAATGCAGCTCTCTGCACTCCTGCATGGGCCACCACAACTGTCTGAGAGCAGCCCAGTCAGCAGCTGGTAGGATGGGATTTGGTTAAGTGGTTGGTTGGGGTCTGGAGGCCAACAGGCCTAGCAGGACATTCAAACATAGGTGCTGGGCATCGTCGTGGATGGAGATAGGCCATCCTTCATGAACACAGATGACTGTCCCCCCTTTCCTGTTGAGACAGGCAATGGATTTGTGTAAGCAATCCTCAGATGTACTGCAGGCATGGAGCAGTGGTACCTTCTCCACATCACTTCTGAGCGCAACCATCAGCTCTAAGCAATGTTTCTTCTTTCAGATGCCAGATGGACTTTGAACCCCATACAGGCATCCTAGAGAGAGGGAAGCCCAAAATATCACCCTAAACCAAACCTCCAGAGCCAGGCCTGGGAAAGAGGAATGCTTCACATCATTGTGTCACCAAGTCCTCAGCAGTACATAGCAACAGGGAAACACAATTATTGAGACAAATGCAGCTGCCTCCCACATGAAGGAAACAGAACTGGTCAAAGCCAGGAAGCTCAGGAGGGGGGAAGGAGAAAATTTTCATAAAATACTCTTTTTTAATGACAGCAGGGCTAAATGCACATTGCACACAGGCACACACACACAAAACAAACAAACAAAAGCCCTAGCACACAGTGAGGTCCTCCAGCGATGCCTTGAACTGGTTTGTGGGAGAGCCTCCCTACAATGCCACCATCTCGATGGTCGCCCCTCTCCTGCGTTGACAAAAGGCAGCATCATACATGCCTGAAGAAGCCGGTCCCAGAGCCCGTTTGCTGTTCTTTCCATTGTTTCACTTTAATGAGTTGCTAGAGAGGGACGACCTTTCCCTCTCCCTCCTCAAAAAAGAAATGAATACATTTCTCAAAATCACAGGGGAAAAGAAAACATGTCAGAAAGCACGATGGCCGCAGAGCTACCGAATGTGCTGTTGACAAAGAGCAAGAGAACTGCAGCGAGCCGGCATGGCCGAAGAGCCGTGGCAACCAGTGGGCATCACAGGGTCTTTGGGTGGAGGGGGATGCTCCTGCAAACCCAGGGCTGCAGCTGAAAAGCACTCTGGGGGCTCAGGCTTTCACGAAGACCTGTACAAAGTAGGTCCCATAGATCTCCTCTGAGGTAGGACTCCATTTGCCAGCCAGCAAAGGGATTCATGCCTGTCCTGAAGAGCTGGTGCCCCAGGAAGGAGCAAGACCTGCCCGTAATCATACACCAGAGCCAAAGCTGATGGGCTCCAGGTTCACAGAGATCTCACAGCCCCCATGTCCCCACCACCCAACACCTTCCTTGGGCACAGCAGCAAAGAGCTTGGACTTCATTCTCCCCAGTAGCATGACCAAGTCCCTGCCCATCCCTGTGCCAGGGATAAGGCAAAATCATTAAATGCTGAGGTCACTGCAGGCCCAAATGTGCACTTCAGCCTGGATTTATCCTGCTTAACTTTAACATCTCCACAGTTAATGGAGGAAAGCAAGTGACTCCTGGGGAGTGCCCTGACCTGAGGCTGACTGCATGGACCTCTGAAAGTGCCTTCTTCACTACAGAGGAGATGCTGCTCCTCATTTTGGCACAGCATGCACTGCTACTTGAGCTCTGGGACAACAGCTCTGAAGCACAGTCTTCTACTGACCCAGTGAGACCAGAACAGGCCTATGACCCCTCCTGGCAATAGCTAGCCAGGACATCACTTCACCAAGCAGTTGTCTCCATGGCTCAGTTGTCCTAGACCTGTCCAGATAGCAGCTTCTGGGGCTCCAACAGAGAGGGCTACAGCGGCAGTTGGACCCAGGAGAGGCTGAGTTGTTTTGAAGGGTCCCACCACCCCTTTTCCATGGCATCTCTGAGCTTCAGGAGCAGAGTCCCAGCTGTGCACTCACCTGAGACACCTGCGCTTGGGAGGGCTCCCTCCACCACCCAGCACCGATGGGCGTTAGAGAAGGGGCAGGTTTTCCCCAGCACTTCCCACCCTTCAGCCTGTTGCAAATCATATCTATCAGCAGCTCCACCCAAATCCCTGCCAACATCCAAACATCTGCAGCTCCTTAGTATGCAGCAATCCCTTTCTTTATTTCATTGGTGTTGCTGGAGTTAACCTTCCCACTCCCCAGCTGCAGCCTCGCATCCACCACCCAGCGTCTCATCTGGATGTGGTGGGTGCTCATGGGTGGGTGTGCTGCCTCCTGGCTCCACAAGCTTTAATGCTGCTGAGCTGGGGCACGTGAGCATCAGCTCATGTCGTTTCCTCACATGGTCCTTTTTTTTTTTTTGGTGAGCTGGTTTTCCATGAATTTTGGAGCTCTTGCAGAATGTTTAAGCTGCTGCTACTCAGTGTGGAAAAGCACAACCTTCATCAAAAGCTGGTGGAAGGAGTCGGAGGACTTTCTCCCTGTCTTCTGTGCTCCTGGTGGCAGCAGCCAGCTCCTCTTCCTCTCCCTCACATCTTGCTCAGGTCCACACATTCCATGGAGGCTGGACATCCCCCTGCAGAAATACAGCTGCTGACCCTGCCATACTTGCACGAAAGCACCTTTCTTTGGCCCCACACACCATGCCATGCCATGCTATGTCATGGCCATAGCTAACCCTCCACTATCTCCTTTCTCACCGCTTTCCCTCCACTAAGCAAATTCTCCTTAAAAATACCTTTTGCCCTGTTTACACCTGTGCTGGCTCAGGGAAGGGTAGGAATGTGCCATTGCAGGTCATCCAGGCTGCCCCAGCTGGAGCATAGCCAAGCACGGGGACCGAAGCCTGCCCTCCTCAGCCACACAGCAAGAGCACAGAGTCGGAAAAAATGACGTGGGAGGTTTTCCGCTGGAGGACACTCCTTCCCTGCTCAGTGTTCAGGGCTGGAAAGCTCTCGGAAAGTGAAAGGGGTTGACACTTTTGCTCACAGTGGAGTTCAGCAGGGGTCAGGGTTAATCCAAGCAGAGCCAACAGGAGGGGAGGGAGGTGGCGGGGGGGAGTCAAGCCTTGACGCACTGAGAGGTAAAAGCTGTGTCAGACACTCCCAGGAGGGAGGAAACAAATGTATAATGAAAACAAAACTGGCTGGGGCTCGTGTGGTTGATGGTGGGTCTCGGGGGGGCTTGAATTTTATGTTTAGCTGCTGCGGACCACATGGAGGGAAAGAGGGGCTGGGGGTGCTGCTGTGGGGGCCATACTTGACTCACTTACCTTGCAGACAGCTGGGTATCTACCTGGCCTCAAAAACATCAAAATGCCCAATAGTCCTCAGATCAGTCTGCGAATGCTCAAGGCTTGTCTTAGGTCCTGTATCCAAGGGATGGTCAGGTGGGATCTTAGGCTGACAGACACCCTGGCAACCATGTTAGGACTACATGACATCCCAGAAACACTCTTGCCTCCCCCGCCCTGTGTTTGCACAAAGCTCCAGGCCCTGGAAATGCAGCCACCAAGCAAAGCTCACCACCCCAGCAGGAGCAGAGACCAGAAGCAACTCAACAAAACCCAAGCTGTCACTCTGCGGTCAGCTCTCACCCTGCCAGCTATGCTATGCTGCTCCCATCCTGGATGGAGACAGCTTTGGAGCAGTCCTGCTGGGGTCCTGGAGGTCCCAGGGGAACCACACCCTCCATGCTCGGGTCAACACAGGATCCAGGACACCACACACATGTGGAGCATCAGCATGCATCTAGACCAAAGGCGAACTGTGCCTGCCAGTACATGATTAACTCAAGTTGAGTCTTAGGCGCAAGTCCAAGCCATGTGATGATACTAAGTAGTGTCTGATAATAAAATCAGCACCAGACAGCAGAGCCCATTTGTTTCAGATCAAGGGGATTACCAAGATTTTTACAGGTTTGCTAACAAATGGTGGGGTATTTGTGTGGAGTTGTCTGAGCCAAATCCATCTTTCATCCAGAAGCCTCCCCACAGCTCTGACACTGGGAGTGGGGGGAGCTGAGCATCTCCTTTTTTCAGGCATGCCTTTTGTTCATCTAAACAGGATGCAGGACTGAAAAGCACATCAAAATCTCTCATCAAAACCTAGCCAAAATGCATGGCTTTCTAGTGCTTTTGAATACGTTTGGGTTTGTGTTTTTTTTTTTAACTCAGGGGATTGAAATTATTCATTTCCAAAAAAAAAGAGGAATGCATAGGCAACATGATGTTAGGGGCATGCAGGTGCAGAAGGGCACGTG
The DNA here is from genome assembly GCA_008921705.1 of Burhinus oedicnemus. NCBI lineage: Eukaryota > Metazoa > Chordata > Aves > Charadriiformes > Burhinidae > Burhinus > Burhinus oedicnemus. The sequence goes on along the minus strand of VFFE01000401.1, from coordinate 14,770 downwards.
AATGTCTTCTTTCTCCAGTCAAGGAGGCCACAGCCTTGGGCAGCCCCCTGGGACCGGGTCTGTATCTGTGGTGTTGGAATTGATGCTCCTCACTGAGTTCCCAGCCCTGACCCATGCATTATGCTGGTCCCCAGCCTTTCTTTTAATGTATCTTACAGTTTCTGAGCCTTCAGGCCATACTAGTATCACCATGATAGTGGTGGCAGCTCAAGCCTGCCTTTTCCTTGCCAAGCCCCCCCAACTAAACAAAGTGGAAGCCGCCCAAGACTGTGACGTCAAGAGCCTGGCCCTTAAGAGAAACATCCCATCACACGGGACCCAGGGAGGACAATTTGGCAGGGCTGCAGTGCAAAGTCATGGCATCCAGCACTCTGATGGATCAATTGGAGGAGATATGGGATGCACCAAGGTCTGTCTGAGTCATGCCTCCATCCTTTGAATCACTCCCTCTCCCAGTGTCCCCAGTATCATTGATAAATACAGGAGGAGACATGCTGTTGATGGGTATACGGTCTAGGAGCAGCCCTGAACAGCTCCTTGGGGACAGCACAATGCTGCAGACTGGTGAAGCTTTATGATTGCAATTTCTCCATCCAGATTGCCCTGGTTTTGAATTACTGCTGATCCTCTTGATGCAGCCATCTCCTCCCAGTCCCTGCAGGCAGTGGGGAGGTGACTACGTCCATTTTACAGGCAGGGACTGAGCCCAGCAGGGACCTTTGCCCACTTGACAGCAGGACGTGGTGGGACAGCCGGGTGCCTCAGCAGAGTGGGGTCTGGCTGAGGACCAAATGCAGGAGCAGCCACCCCCGGGAGGGCTCTGAGATGGAGTTGGAGGGGGGCTGAAGCAGAGGGGGATGGGATGGGACGGGGGGGGCTACTTGTGCACCGACCTGCTGACAGGCTGCCTCGCCGCCCCTCCAGGGACTCTTCCCATGGGCAGCAGAGCAGCCTCTCCCACTTGCCCCACAGACTGCTGGCATGGGGTGCATGGTGTCCCTGACCCCCCATGCCCAAATTGCCAGAGGCCACTCCCAGAACAGCCCTTGGAGACACGCCCCCCCCAGCCAGCACAAGCCCCTTCTGCCCCAAAAGCATGGCAGAGACAAGGCTGCCAACTGCACAGGATCCAAGGGGTTAAGAAAACCGAACCTGCCACAAGAGATTTGAGCAGAAACTCCACTAGAGACCTTGAAATCCTGTTAATTGATGCTGCACATGTGCTGCATTTAACCTCTGCCCTTTGCTGTAATAGTTTACACAAGTGGCATGAAGGCCGATGTCTCCTGATGCGCAGGGGCGGTCTGCGAACCTGCTGCAATCACACCGGGCATCCTCCAAGTGACGGTCACCTCCTCGGCGCCAAGCTCCTCCATCCCAAAGGTGTTCACAAGCTCTCCAACAGGCGTTTCAGCTCACAAGCGCTTGCACAGTAATCAGCTGCTGTTTGCAAGCAAGCCCCGGGCAAAGGAAGAGTTAATGTGTAATTGTTCAGTTACTTGCAACAAAATCCTTACCATGGTCTCTGGGGTGAACACGGTCCTTCCAGCTGATACCCAGGCAGGCGGCATCCCCATCCTGCTGGGTCTCACCAGGGGTGGAGAGAGAAGAGCTACTGCTGCTTGTGGTTAACACTAAGGGCGTGGGACCAGCATCTTCCCAGCCCTGCCAATGTGATGTTTGTTCTTTATTGCTTGGGAAACTGTGGAGTCAAGACTGAAAAAAAAGATCAGAACAGTTATGGCCATTGTTAATCCCTATTAGAGCCAGGCAAAGGGCAGAGTAAACAGGTTCTCCTGGGTTTATCCATCTTAAAAAAACCTGAGTAGGCAAAAAATTAAAAAGAACCTTGTAACTCCTACCCGATGCAGGATGCGCTTCTGATCAGCTTGTTTCCTCCAGTGCCCAGGCTTCAGGATTGGATGCAAGAGAGGACTTGCTGCCACTGGGGAAAGTCCCAGGTCATGGGGACTTGCAGAGTTACCAGTGATGATACTCTGCATGCTTGCTCCTCAGCCTCAGGAGCTGATACCTCACCCAGGATGACAGCACCCAGTTAACACATGAGCCATTGTAGTGGGAGCCAAAACCCAGCTGACACATTGGCAGGTACATAGGGGATTTGCCAGACTCCCCAGACTGCATCGGTCAAGATGCAGCACTCTTGGGTCATCAGGGCCATGCCAGCGCCAAAAGCAGCCCATAAGCCTTCCAGCTGTGAAGTATATTTATTATAATATTACTGCAGTATAGTTAACCATTATGAGGGAGTGTAGTTACAGCATGAGGGGGAACAGTTTTCAACTGAAAGAGGATAGATTTAGATTAGATATCGGGAAGAAATTCTTTACTGTGAGGGTGGTGAGACACTGGAACAGGTTGCCCAGAGAAGTTGTGGATGCTCCATCCCTGGAGGTGTTCAAGGCCAGGTTGGATGGAGCTTTGGTCTAGTGGAAGGTGTCCCTGCCCATGGCAGCAGGGTTGGAATTGGTGATCTTTAAGGTCCCTTTCAACCCAAACCATTCTATGATACTATGAAACAGGTGATCTGCGCTTGGACAACTGACAGGTAGATTTATACCATGGTTTTTTCATCACCACTGTTATTACCATCCTGTTTTCACCAATCAAGTGATTCAGGGCCATGACCGAGGTCTCAGATGAAGAAGGAACTGACACTGCTCCGTATATTCAAGTGCAATAGCAGCCCTCAAATTGGGTGCTGTGGAGGTAAGAGCTTCTGGATGCAGGAGAGCAAGTATTATTATCTACTCCCATTCCTACTTGTCCAACAGCTCCCAAGAAAATCTATTCTGGTAGAGCCAAGGGGCAGGGAGAAGTTGCACCCCATGATGAGCATCTGTCTGCCAGGGCTGAGATTCTCTCCAACCCATGACCGCCTCTCACTCACAAACTGCTCCATCAAAGACAACTCCTTAAGGTTACCCTTCAAATCACACCAAAAGATGTAAAAGAAAACATCAGTTCAAAAGCATTCATTTTTCTTCTTCTTGGAAAGATTAAAAAGAGATGTCAGATTTCCTTTCACTGTTTCTGCTTTCCCTCCAGACTATGGAGGACTGGCACATAGAACCGTGACACTGGTGGAAAGATGCACTCCAGAAGAGAACTGACCACTCTGTGTTCTTCCAACCCGAAGGGCCTGTTGTATTTCAGAATATTTGTGATCAGCCAGGCACCTGGCAATCAAAACATTTGTGGGGACATGGAGGACTGTCCTGGGTGAAGCAGCAGATGTGAGGCAAGGTGTGATAGCACAAGGGGTTTCTCAGAGGTGCCTTGGGCCAGGGTCTCACCAGTCCATCAAAGCCAGATCTCCCAAGGGACCAGCGCCCATCAAATTAAAGGCTGGATCTTCAGTAGCTCCTGCTTGGAAGTGTGCAACCAAAATTTTGGGCAGTGGTGGTGCAGGGGGCTGCCAGGGTCCCACAGGCACAGGACCTCTCACCAGCACCGCCTCCGGGTAGGAAACTATTTGAATGTGGCTGCCAGCACTGCTTGCCTTTGACATCATGAGAGGGAGACAAAGCGGAGAACCTCACCCCGTGCTAATCAGCCAGGCCGTTGTTTTATCTTCAGATGTTCCTGCACACAGCCATTAAAAATGCCCAGCCAATATTCCAGAGATGATTCTCTTTGAGCGGCCACTTTGTCTGGTAACTTTATTTACACTTTTGATGCCAATGTTTATCCACTCTTTAAAAAGCTATTCAGAGCATCTCCCAAATTAACTTCAGATGTGAGAGCAATGGGAACATTCCCTACATCATATTTCATACACTTTTGTGTTATTTAATTCTTGGAAACCCTTTTTTTAAAATATAAAAATATTTTTTTAAAAATCTCCAAGGTTTTGGAGAGTATAACCTCTCCCTGTGTGGTCTGCAAAATCTGGCTGTAAAGCTCTTTCCTAAAGTTCACAAACTCCATTATAAATTGTCTCCTTATCTTGCTTATTGGATTTCTGTTTTTACTAACATACGTCCTGGATAAGAAAATGCTCCAAGTGGCCTCCACCACCAACAGGCCCGCTCCCCTGGCAAAAGGAGCTCTGTCTGGGGATGGCTGGTACGGATGCCCAGGGGAGATGGGATGGGGTGGGGTAGGATGGGATGGAGTGGGATGAGATAGGGTGCGATGGGATAGGGTAGGATGGGATGGGAGGGATGGGATATGGGGTGGGATGGGGTGAGTGGAATGGGATGGGTGATATGGGATGGGGTAGGATGGGATAAAATTGACATGAGATGAGATGAGATTGAGATGAGATGAGATGAGATGAGATGAGATGAGATGAGATGAGATGAGATGAGATGAGATGAGATGAGATGAGAGATAAGACCAGACCAGACAAGACCAGACGAAAGCACTTGCTTTTCCCCATTTCACCACAAACCTTCCTCCAAATGTCTTAGAAAAAGGAAACAGACTTTCTGCACAGGTAAAAGAAGCCCAGAGTAGCCTGGTACTCGCAGGGCTCACTGGAGACCCACGGCCAAGTCCCTGGAGGGCTGGGGCAGGCCCTCAGGTCTGCTCCACATGGAAGCAGCTGCAAGTGGCCCAGCAGACTTGAGCCCCTTGAGCTGGCTGCACCATCAGCGCCTGGAGCCAACCCATGTGCCCATGAAGGTTTGTGTGTTGACTCTTCCAGCAGTGACCAGCTAGAGCTGGAAGAAGATATCACCTACAGCCAGGATTAGTCTTTCTTTTTCCCATCCCCATCCTGCTAGTCTGGTATGGATCAGGCCATAGGCAAGCAGGTTTCTCTCCTCACTGGTGAAGACCCTTCGCAGCCACCGTTGTGTAGACGGTAAGGGCTGCCCAGGAGGCTGCAGCAGAGCTGGCAACACCGCCGGCTCCCAGACAGAAAGTGTCACTGCCTCTAGTCAGATCTTGGGCTGTGGCTTTCCAGCTGTGAGAGAAGCTAAAAGGCCTCTTCCCAGGGCAGCAATTTTCAGAAAAATCCAGTAGGCAGCTGGAGACAGCCTCCAAAACCAGCTGGCAGAGCCGAAAATCCTGCCTAAATGCAGGTATTTCATCAGCAGCTGGCCAATGGTACCTACGGCAGACAGGCTCCTCCCTGCCCGCAGCCCAGGATGTCCAGCTGAGGAAGCCAGGCAGCCAGAGGACTCGGAGCAGACCCGGAAAGGCAGACTGTTCCCACTGCCAGGCTGAGCCAGAGCAGTGTCCGATGAAAACCGCTGCATCTCCTGGGATGAACAAACCTCAGGACAGGACTAAGAAGGACCTGATGACAGCAAAGGGCTTGGACAGGGAAGGCGGAATTCGAGACACTGTATTATTTGGACTCATTAGCAAGCAAGACTTCCATGCGGTTAACACCCGCACTGCTCCAGTGCCAGGACCCAATGTGCCAGACAAATCCATTCCTGACCTTAAAAAAAAATGGGTCTGGGAAAATGGAGGATGGCTTTATCACCAGCCCTGCAGCCATGGCTGTGCCAGCTCCCTGGCAGGGGATTTCCCCGGGGTCCCCCCAGGAGGAGGCAAGGCTGCACATCACGTGCCAGGCTGCAGGACAACATCCTACTGGCTACAGACCAGTGCTGTTCATCCCTGAGCACCTTGCCCCATGCACCCCAGCAGGGACAGAGGTGTCCATGGGGGCAGCTGGGGTGGGAGGAGAGCCAAGAGGGATGCAGGGGAGGCTGCCATGCTCATCCCGGCACAGTTGGGCATCCAGGTGAGACAGCGGGATGGGTTTATCACCTTCCCTGGGTGGCAGGGGAGCGGAAAGGGTGATACTACATCCTCCTGGCAGGCTCAGAAACATCCATTATTTATAGAGCACTTGGGGATGCTCAGAAGCGAGGCGCCACACAAGCACAAAATGTCATTACAAAGGATATGATTTAAGGCCGGGCAGGGCCAGGAGGGGAGGGGGATCCAGTTTGTGTGGAAGACTATACAAAATAAATCCTGTCCAAAAGGCTTCCCGCCTCCGCAGCAGAAAGTGGAGCTGTATCAGCCGGCCTGTCTCTGCCGCACTATCCTTCTTCCTTTTACAGGCATGAAGAGATTTTTTTTGCTCATCTTTGCTGCAAGACTTGCTGGGTCCCGCCAGCTGATCCATGGCCAAGGGGAACATCAAGGGAGGGGGAAAATGAAAGGATCGAGCTCTCCTCCAAGGTGAGACCTCTGCAGCCATGTGTGCCTTCAACCAAGCAACCTGCAGGGTCACCGGAGGGATGCGGGCTTCAGAGGGACGCAGCACAGGCGCCACTGGCTACATGCACTGGACGGGAGAGACTGCCGGAGAAGGAAAGCTGGTGAGCAAGAAACCATGTCTCCAGCACGCCACCGCTCCACTCCTCCCAGCACAGCCAGCCTCCGGGTTCCTCCACCCAGCCCCAGGCTCCCCACGCCCCAGATGCCCATGGCCATACATCTATTCCTGCTGCTGCTCTCAGCCTGGACCTCTGCTCAGAGAGAAATTCGACCAGCTCTCCCCTTTCCATCTCCAGTGACAACACCCAACTGCACTGCCGGCACCATCCGTGCCGCACAGAGTTACACTACACATCTGCCAGCCAACATCACCACTGCTGGGAGAAGAGCTCTGGAGAAACTGCAGGAAGAACATCGCTCAAGTCCTCAGCTATCATGGATGTGCAGACATGGGCAGAAGGTGCTGGATGGGATCTGGCCATCAGAGAGCGACCCGTAAGCCATTGGTGGAGGGGAGGCGGTGGGGAGAGTTGGGCCAGTGTCTTACTCCTCTGTCCCTGGCAATGGCTTGGGCAGACCTTGATGGTGCAACTGAGAAGGTGTCTGGGTGCCCACCCTGCCCATTTGCCAGAGGCCAGGAGTCCCAACGTGCCATAGACCATGTCCACCCCTCGCCAGCGCTCCATGGTGGCCAGGCGGGGGTCCCAGGGCAGCAGCAGGGTGCTCAGGGCCCACTGGCGCAGCCCCACCAGAGGCTGGAGATGCCCTGGGTCAGGGCTTGGTCCCACATTGCCACCAGAGCAGGAGCAAACTGAAACGGGGCTCCAGTCAGCAGGAATCTCACCCCCGAGACTTCGCTCCTTGTCTGGAAATAGGACAAAAGGAAATTGTGGCCTGAAGTTTTTGCCGAAAGTGTTACTTTCTTTATTTTAAGGGAAATTTCAAAATGAAAATTCCTCATTTTCAGCTTTCCTGTGAATTCTTCCCTCTCCCCCCACCCAGGGAAGATAAGCAGCCAAGTACTCTTTCCACGGGAAAGGAAATCTCCTCCTCTCCCTTTTCCCTTGCATTTTCCAGGAAGGAGAAGGAACTCAAGATAAAGCTAGAGGAAGGGGAAGCCCATTGAAATAAATTAGCCCGCAGCAAAGTCATTGGGAAATGTTAAATGAACAAACAATAATTTGCTGCTCTTCTTAAATTTCAAACCAAACTGTCTCTGCAGAGGATGGGGATCTCCATCCCCACTGAATTTCAGGCAGAGGAAGAGAAGGTCCTCTTTGGCTTGTCTTGGCAATGCCACTTAAAGCCCTTCGTGGCTCGTTCCTGCAGCCGCCTGGTCTCCACCTTTCACCCTTTTCCTGGGAGAGCTGCCCCCATGTCTGGAGCATTTTCTTTCTCCGCTGGCTCTGAAGGAGGGTGAGGAGATACAGCTCCAAGCCTGGATACCTCTGTGATTTGGCCTTAAGTCAAGCAAGACAAACCCTGGCCTGCAGGCAGCTTTAACAAGGAATTTGCGACCCTAATTAGAAAAATAAGGGCATATTCACGCAACATATAAATATAAAACAAAAGTTGAGTTTAAAGATTCAGAGTCTAAAAAGGAGAAAAACCAAAGAGACCTCAAAGTTTCCGAGTTCCTGTTGGCTTTGGAGAGAGGTCCACGCATGCAGAAGTTCAAGCTTTTCCAGATCTCCAGGGTCTGCAAAACCTGCACCAAGGCTGTCCAGCGAGCAGGCTTGCTCCCACGGTTTCTGGCGTTTCCTAGTGTGGGAAGATCTGGGAAACTCTGCAAGAACAGCCTTTCACAAAGTATTTTGGCACCTTTGCTTCCAGTGGTGATGCAGAAAGTACAAAGGCTGCAAAATCTAAAAAAATAGGGGGAGGGGGGCTAACTAAAGGTTTTCAAGCATTAGCAAGTTTGATTTGAGGGTGATTCAGGTTGGAGGTGAAAGTTCAGCTGAGGTGCTCATTCTCCACGAATCAGAGCATCCGTATTTAATCTAACGATCACACAACAGAGCTGCAGGAAACTGAGGACCAAGAGGCGGTTGTCAAGGGGCAGGGACTTGTACCAGATCCAGCCCCCCAGGCCAGGGCTGCTTGCCCTCTCTGGCCAGGGCAGCCTGGGGCTGGGAGCTGAGCTTAGCCTCATGCAAGTCGTCAAAGCACGGCTGCAGGGTGACAGTCCAGGCAGCATATGCAAGACACCCTCATGTGGGCAAGGAGGTCAGGCACCCTGTTTGGGAGTGCTGCCTCTCCAGTTCAGCAGCTGGAGATAGTTCCAGGACGACCTGGAGAAGGTCCCAGGACTACCCAGTTTCCCTCTGAACCCCTAAAAACGTGCCTCTACCCACCATGGCATCCACTGACATGTGGCACCATGTGGCCAATGACCAGCCAAGCCAGTGGAGGCACGTGAGCCCCAAGCACAGTGCTCAGACCCACTAGAGAGTGAGGCAGCAGAGCAGGGCAAAGGATGGGACCGCGTGTTCCGCTGACAGCTGGCACCATCCCTCTCTGAGTGGCTCTGGGGAGTTTCTAAATTCTCCAACAATGTCCTTCCTCTCTCCCTCAAAAAAAAAAACAAAAACCAAACAAACCAAAAAACTGAAAAAACTTGCTTTGGGCAAACTGAAACATTTTTGCTCCACTTCCAACTTTCCTTGATTTTGACTTTTCCATTTCACCTTACACAACATGATGCAACAGCAAATTAAAACAATGCGTCATTTTTTCATGAACCCACACTGGAAATGGCCTGTCCTGAATCTGCTGAATGGAGATGTGCCTACACTGTCAGAAAAAAAAAAAAAAGGAAAATAGGTCCCAACCCAAAATCCATGCAGCTTCCCAGAGCTCAGCCACACTGCCTTGCTCAACAGTGCATCCTCCCATCAACATCTCGCTGACGCACTGCATTTGCAGCGCTTCTTTTCTGCGGAAGCACCACATCGGCATCCCTTATTCTGCTGTTTAGCCAGAGGCCATATTCTGACCTCCTCCACATCCCCTAATTATTATATTGGCTGTCTTACACTTTGTTCTCACAAGGTTTTGAGAAGCAGGCTTGCATATGTGTAAGACATGCTTGACAGAGCTCAGAGCCTCTGTAAAGGCAGAAAGGGCATCCCCGTTTTGCAGACAGCAAGCCAAGCCAAGGATGAAGGCTGCTTGTGGTTGGCATGGCTGCCCTAGCACCGCCATCACACCTTGCTGGAAATAGCTATAAATAAGACTGAAGGGTTTCTCAAGTTCCCAGTGGAAGCTGCAGCTGAGCCTGGAAAAGGACTTACCCTCATGCCTGACCGTGGCCCCAGGACCTCCAGGATGGTCTGGCTTGAAGCCCATCCTGAAACCCCCAGCCCATCCTGAAACCCCCAGCCCATCCTGAAGCCATGCTTTCCAGCAGTGCTGAGATGCCACAGCTGGAGCCTGATGCAAGCAGGCGATGCAGGAGAATCCCTAAAAAGACCTGTAGACTGGGAAAAGCCTCTCCCAGCCTGCTCTGCTCGGTGAACCCAGTGCCAGTCCCTCCCTGTACAGTAGCATCCAGATCTTCAGAAGACTTTGAATAGGGAAGAAAACAACATATGCAATCCAAATTACAAAAACAAAGCCCAAACAAAGGCTGTAAAATCTAATAATTAACAGAACAAATAAGCTGAACACCCATTAGGTTGCACATACTAAGTAATGACAAGTAGTTCGCAATAACCACTTCTGAATGGACTTCACCCAATATGCATTTAATTAGGGTTTAATAAAGCAACAGCATGTTCTTAAAGGCCAATTAGAAACATATTCACTGAGGTTTAGAAGCTATGTAATAGATGCCTGTAGGAACCAGATACGTGCTGATTACATAGCTATTAGTCCTCAATAAAGGGTCTAATAATCATTTTGTGCTTCAGAAGCAGGCAGCTGCTTTATTAAATCTTAATGAAACGCATACTTGGGAGCTTTCCTTCAAAGCCAGCCCGCGTTAGGAAGATGGGCTTAGAAGTGGCAGTCTGCTGAGAGAAAAGACCCCCTCCTTGTCACCACCTCTGCCACTGGTGAGGAGGGTTTGAGGCCAACTCTGTCCCCAGAGCAGCTGGGATGGCAGCGGTTGATTCCTGCTCTGATGGGAGCAAGAGATCTCTGGGTCTGGGAGCGCCCCGAGACATTTCACGCTGCGCTGAACATTTGGTCACGTGGGGAAATGTCTCCATGAATCGGAGCATCCATCTGATCCACGGCTCCATGTCCGCAGCATCCCTGCATGGCTCACACCAGCGCTCCAGGCAGGAGAGGAGCAAAGCCCTAGGCTCGGCGAGGTGGTGCCACATGCCATGAGGTGCAGCTCAGCCACTTCTTCAGGAATTTACCTCCTGCCTGGATTCATGGCTGCCCGAAAAGGAGCCAGACTGAAGCGAGCAAGCTCCCACCATCGCCCAAAGAGGAGCTGGTCTGATCTGCAGTCTGGGCCAGCCAGGTGGTGGCTTCTTGCCACGTAACCTGTAGGGTTGGAGGTCGGTCTAAAACCTGCCAAGCCATTACCAAGTCCCCATGGACACACCTGGACAAGCTGTGCCCACGCCTTTCCACCACAACTCTGTCTGAGAGCCAGCAAAATGGCACATCAGACTTAAAAACTGTCAGATTGCAAAAACTTTTAATAAACATCCATCTGCTTCTTCACCTTCTGGTTTCGCAGCCCTCTGACTCAGGGATTTGGGTTTTCCATGGTGGCTGGAAACTTCAGCAACTGCAGTTGTGATGCAGCCACACTTCACCTCTACGCTGCCCTGGAGATCAAGATGTGCCTGGTCCTCACCTCAAAACAGGAGCAGAGACCGCTCTGTTGGGGCCAACAGAGCAGCTGGTTGTCAGCTCAGAGTTGCCAGCCCACTCTCCTCCGCTGCCCCGGAGGACAAAGGCACCGCAAGCCAGAGCTGGTGCAATGGGGCCAGAGCCAGCAGGCAGCACCCAGGGACAGATCCAAGCCCCGCGGCCATAAGTGGCACTGTCCAGCAGTGCAAGGCTCCTGCGCAGCGCTGCCGACCAGTTCAGACTGGTGCTGCAAGGTGCAGGTCCCAGTGGGGTCCTGTCTCAGGCCAAGCCTGGATCCTAATTAGCAGCCCTTGTTAATCCTTTAGGATTTCAGCAGTGGACCAGCAGCCTGCTGCCTTGCAGAGATGCTGTCCTGGTTCCAGTGGAGATAGGGTTAACTTTCTGGCACAGGACACAGGTATTCTATACCATGTGACACCATGCCCAGTCCATGGAGGTGTGGGGGGGGAGCTGGCCGGGGGAGGGGGAGGAAGCCCCGGCTTGGGAGCAGGCTGGGGCTGCCCGCGGTCCGGTCGGTGAGCGCTGGAACAGTAACCCTGTGTGTACATTCCTCCGTCACTGTTATTGTTGTTGTTTTCCTCTTTTTCCTTTGCTGTTGTGTTAAACTGCCTTTATCTCAACCCATGAGTTTTGCCTTTTTCTTCTCATTTCCCCCCACCGCCATCCAGGTTGAGCAAGTGACCGCATGGTTCTTTGTTGCCGGCTGAGGCCAAACCACGACAGTCTTTTTTGGCGCCCAACGTGAGGCACAAAGGGTTGAGATAACAACAGATCTGACCAGAACTTGTTAAAACGAATGTTATATGCATTTACTATCTCAGTTAAATAGTTGGTGGCCATAATGCTGCTTTGTTTGTTCGTATGGCTGTTATGTAAATTCTTACCTGCTCTATGTACTCCCTGTGATGCTGTTTATCACCTCTGGCAGAGGGATCAGGATTATAATTTTGCTGTCCTGTGCAATATCAACTTATGATATGATAACATTGCTGTTTAGGCGATTATGTTGGGGAATTTATGCATATTGCTGGCCTGCCCATACCTTGGGCACTGTCTCTCAGAACTTATTAATAATCACACCCAATCTATGGGGGAAACGGGGAAATACTTTCCCAACCTCTTTTGCCTCCCTTTTCTCCTTCGGGCCGGGTATGACAGTTTTTGAGAATTTTGAATATCCTTGGGATGCTCAAACCAGCGTGTTCCTGTCGCTGTATCTCCTGAATATGTTTCAGGTGTTGTTTAGGGTTAAACAACTGTTTAAGACTACCCCCAGAGACCTGCCCCGAGGCTGGATAGTCATGGGTGGCATGGCATGTGGGAGAATATGGGCAGGTATCTAGAGAACTTCTCACCTCCCATGGTTTGGGACTTCAGCCCCGAACAACTACAGGACCTGATAAAGTGATAGAATATTTGAAAGGAAAATGCTGTGGCTATTCCAGAGAGGCACAACTTACTGCACTGTGCTGGGCCCTGGCCAGTATCTACCAAACACTGCTTGGTATTGCGCAGCACCCTCAGGGAAAGAGGGGGAAACCAGACCTGCAGGCACTGAGGCCACCCCTGCCCCGGTGACAGACAATGCAGCTACTCCAATCCCAGTGGCAGGCACTGTTGCTACTCAAACCCCAGTGACAGGCAATGCAGCTACTCAAACTCCGATGGCAGTCACTGCAGCTGAACCAGACAGCCAACCTGTGCTGGTATCAGTTGCTCCCATACAGAAGAAGAAATACACCAAGAAATCAATTCGCTTAGTAAGGGATGACGATGAGCCAGGGCCATCCCGAGAACAGGAGGAAGAGACAGAACCAGAGATAATCACACAATCCCTGTCCCTGAGTGAGCTGCAGGATATGTGAAAAGATTTCAGCTGACTTCCAGGCGAACACATTGTCACCTGGCTGCTTCGATGCTGGGATAACGGGGCCAGTAGCTTGGAATTAGAGGGTAGGGAAGCCAGGCAGCTAGGATCCCTGTCTAGGGAAGCAGGCATTGACAAGGCTATTGGGAAAAAGACAGAGTATAGAGGGTACACACCACGAGGCACCCTTAGCCTCTGGAGGCGACTCCTGTCAGGTGTGAGGGAAAGGTACCCCTTCAGTGAAGATGTTATATGTCATCCAAGCAAGTGGACCACCAAGGAAAGAGGTATCCAGTACCTGAGGGAATTAGCTGTGAGAGAGATGATTTATTATGATCCAGACAACACACAGTTACCCACAGATCCTGATGAAGTTCAGTGCACAAGGCCCATGTGGCAGAAGTTTGTACGGAGTGCACCATCATCATATGCCAACTCCTTGGCAGTAATGGAATGGAAAGGTGAAGAGGGACCAACAGTGGATGAGGTGGCTGACCGACTACAGCGGTACAAAGAAAGTCTCTCTTCCCCCCTCATCTCAGCTATAGAGAAACTTTCTCGGAAGGTCCAGCAACTTGAAGAGAATATGTCCTACTCCCCACCCATACAGGCTAGCATCTCAGCTGTTAGGAGCAGGCATTTCTCTACTCAAGAGACAGAGTATAGAGGGTACACACCACGAGGCACCCTGTGGTTTTACCTGCGTGACCATGGAGAGGACATGAGGAAATGGGATGGACAACCTACCTCAATCCTACAGGCACGGGTACACGAATTGCAAGGAAGAACAACCACAAAAGGGGATCCGTCCAGGAGAAGTGCTGCTCCAGTTTCCCGTGGGCAGTTCCCCAGACAGAGTAGAAGGCCTGATCTTACCTCTGATCCTCTTGAAGGGACTTCCAAGTCACTTCTGCAAGAAGTCAGTAACGGATACTATGACCAGGATTAGAGGGGCCCTGCCTCCAGCCAGGTGGGGGACAGGGACAACCGGGTTTATTGGACTGTGTGGATTTGGTGGCCTGGTACATCAGACCCACAGGACTATAAGGCTCTAGTGGACACTGGTGCACAGTGCACCATAATACTATCAAGCTATAGAGGGGCAGAACCCATTTGTATTTCCGGGGTGACAGGAGGATCCCAAGAGTTGACTGTATTGGAAGCTGAGGTGAGCCTAACTGGGAATGATTGGCAAAAGCATCCCATTGTGACTGGCCCAGAGGCTCCATGCATCCTTGGTATAGACTATCTCAGGAGAGGGTATTTCAAGGACCCAAAAGGGTACCGGTGGGCTTTTGGCATAGCTGCCTTGGAGACGGATGAAATTAAGCAGCTGTCTGCTTTGCCTGGTCTCTCAGAAGACCCTTCTGTTGTAGGGTTGTTGAGGGTCAAAGAACAACAGGTGCCGATGGCTACTACAACGGTGCATCAGCGGCAATATCGCACTAATCGTGACTCCCTGATTCCCATCCATAACCTGATCCGTCAACTAGAGACTCAAGGAGTGATCAGCAGGACCCGTTCACCCTTTAATAGTCCCATATGGCCAGTGCGAAAATCTAATGGAGAGTGGAGACTAACAGTGGACTATCGTGGCCTGAATGAAGTAACACCACCACTGAGTGCTGTCGTGCCGGACATGCTAGAACTTCAATATGAACTGGAGTCAAAGGCAGCCAAGTGGTATGCGACAATTGATATTGCTAATGCATTCTTCTCCATCCCTTTGGCAGCAGAGTGCAGGCCACAGTTTGCTTTCACTTGGAGGGGTGTTCAGTACACCTGGAATTGGCTGCCCCAGGGGTGGAAACACAGCCCCACCATCTGCCATGGACTGATCCAGACTGCCCTGGAACAGGG
>VFFE01000393.1:108507-169281 GCA_008921705.1 Burhinus oedicnemus | reverse complement strand
CCGTAGGATTGTTCGAGGCACTCAGGTTTCCCATCCTTCACTCCGCAGTACTGGCCCTCCGGGCATGAGGCACTGGAGCACTGGACTTTGCTTCCCCGTGCGGGACACGTGCACTTTGAGGAGCAGGTGTTGTCCGTCCAGAACTCCGAGCCCGCGGGGTAGTGCTGCCCGTTGTGCCAGCACCCACACTGCTGGCTGGGCACACATCGGTCGTTGTAGAGCAGGTACCCGCTGTCGCACACACATCCCTCCACACACGGCAGGCTGCAGGTAGCAGGAGCCATCGGGTCAACACAGGTAGCAGGGCAGGCTGAAGCACAGGGCTCATAGTGACTGTTGGCAGAGCAGGCTAGTGCTGTGTAATTAAAGATAAGCCTATTTATTAATCTTTTTAAAATACTGAAATATTGGGTTTTGTTTAATATCATATTCTGCTTTGGTTTTAAATATTTGGGGACATCTTGGATTTCTGAGGCATTTTCATGCATGCCTTTGCTGTCTTACCGCCCTTTAATTTCTTTTGAGGTTTGGCCATAATTTTACCTAATAGAGAGAGCTTTAATTTCTTTTGAGGTTTGGCCGTAAGTTTCCCTAATGGAGAGAGCTTCCTAGGAGACCTCTTATTCCTGAAGAGGATTGCTTTGAGTTCTTGCAGTGGGCTGAGGATTCTGTTGTTATGTTAGTTATTTGTCCTAGACATGTGCCATATTTAATTTATAGTCCTGATATTTAATTCTAATTGTATAGTAGCTTCTTAATTCATATTTTTTCACTTCACCAAGGTCTTTAATATTTGTTAAATAATCAGGATGTACAAGTGCTCTGTTCTGTTTTCAATCTTGTTACATACATGACATACAGATACCCAAGCTAATTAGATGTTTTAAACACTGACATTTTCTGGTGAGATGGTGCCAGAACTGAATTTTCCTGAACAATATTTTTTACGCTTCTATATGTTTATATGATGCGGTTCAGGTTTTATGACATATTTTCTCACTCTATTTTTAGCTTGCTTTCCTAAGGAGACAGAGATCACACAATTACATCATACATTTCTCTGCTCATCCTCCCACTTACTAAATTTGCCCCAGCTGACTTATTGGAAAGAAGTTGGTGAGTTTGGTAGAGAATAAAAACATATTCAAGTCCATTAAGTGAAATAGGTGCAAGGCAAAGAGGAGAGATCCTGCAAGCTCCTTCAGCAGAAAGAACAGCTCCAGAGAGGGCTCATTCCTGCTTAGAAACCATAGAAACTATGTGAGAGAAAACCTTAGTAATACACCCAGCAGAGAAAATGCTCCAGCTAGAGACTGCAGTCAAATGTGTAACAAAAGCCAGAAAGAAATCAGGCTTCAGCCATTCCAGCGTTTACAGACAAGTCTCTTTCTTTAGTTTCCCCATCTCCTTCAGCACAGAAGGTACATAGGGCCCTGGATCACTATTTCATGTTCCTTGCATTGCTTCAGGGGGAAGCAGATCTGTTCAGGGCCTTCAGACAGTATTTAAATCCTGTTCTGAAGATAACTTTTTTTTTTCTATAATGTATGCGTAAACGCTTGAGAAATGTTCTTTATTTAATCTTTACGAACATTCACAGAAGAAAGGTCATTATTCCCATTTAAGTTGCAGCACAAACTTCTGTCTATTACTTCAACACGTTTTGTCTTGTTCCTCTGTGTGTTTTTGTCTCTTCCTCACCCTCACTACCTTCTCCACTTCCATCAGTGTGGTTACTAATCTCCATTGCACAGGCTTCTTACTTCATTCCTGGCCTTTAATTCCAGGCTGCCTACCTGTGTTGCCTTCTCTCCCATCTGAAACTATGAGTCACTCTACCTGTACAGGACACTGATGCTTTTCTCCACATCTGTAGGCATGAATGGCTGGTACTCCCTCGTCTCTTATACATATGGGAGTTTGTGCCTCTGATAGTGTTTCCAATACTTTCCTTCTGCCTTTATCCCAGATCCCCTGCTCAGCTCATCAAATGCGTTCCTCATTCATCCTGCTGTCTTTGCACTGCTACAACTATGAGTTTCAGACATCTCCGTTTGACCTCAGGTTTATTCCTTCCATCAGCTCTGATTTCATTATTCCTGCAAAAGCAACAAGCTCCAACTCTTGGATCAGCTACCTAGTCTGTGCTTCCTTGTCCTGCTCTCTGCCTAGCCAGTTTCAGCCTCTCCTTCCTCTTTTCCTTAGACTTCTAAGCAAATTCTAATTTTCCTTTCTAGCTCCTACTTGCTTTCTCTAAATCCAGGCTCTTCCACTTAGTCTATTCATTAGTCCTCTCTAGTTCCTAGTCAAAGCTCCTTTCTTACTGTCCCAGACTGCCTGGATTCCTTATCCCCATCTACAGCTCTACCTTTCATCTACTCTGGCTCATGTCCCTTCTATGTTCATATAAGATATCAGCCCTGATGTGTTTTTGCTGAGGTTGCTGCAGGACAAGAAGACATAGCTAGCTTCCCTTCTGTTAACTGGGTGCTTGGCCACCACACAGGGTAGAGAGGCTGGGAGCATAGAAGGCGGCAGCTCGGGCTCTCAGCAGGGAGGGTGGGTAAAACTCTTACATGTCTACTAAGTATGTGCAAAATGAGGTGTTTTTTTTCCTCAAAGACACTCAAGTTTAAGCATAGCGTCTTCAGAAGGTAAAAAACTCTCTAAGTCAAATATTCCTGACACATTTAATACCCCCAAACAAAAATATATGAACACCAGAGGAATTCAAAGGAAAAGCCTCCAATTCTATTTTAAGATGGACTAGACAGTATTTTCTCCTTTCATCAGAAGGAGCTTAACTATTTTCACTAGAATCTTCCCAAAGGAATCAAACTCAGACTATTTGTAAACCTGAAATCTTTAGCCTGATCAGTCAAGATTCACAATATTATATAAATTCAAAACAGTGTCTTGTAATGCTCTGTCTTCAGGAAGCCCTAATTCTACCCTCCTGACAAGTGGTAATTTCCAGTAATCTTTGATACATACGGCAGAAGGTTGCATTTCTCCATGGTGTCAGTTGGACTCCTGCAGCTTGGCACACATCTGCATAAGCCTGCATGTTCTGACAGAGGGCTGTATTGTTCAAATGAAGTTCACAGAGATCATACTGGCAGGCTTCAGAATAACTTTGTGGATCAACTACTGAGTGGCAATTCTGGAATGGACCATTGGGATCTGTGATCAGACCACAGTATTCATTGCTTTGGATCATATGTTTCTCATCAGCAGTGCAATTTGGAGTGTGGCCATCATCTGGCAAGCACCTAGTGTGGAAAAAAAAAGTTGTGCAGAAATTCACCAATGAACTTTGGATACACTAGCACTTAAGATGCTTTTCAAATCACATCTAACAAAACTACAGGGCTGTCCCCAGGCTAAGCATGACATCTTTTAAAGCTCTAAATTTCAAATACTTAGGGTAGAAATTCAGATTTTAATATGATCTCAACCTTATAACCTTTGACAGGCCTGGAAGAAACCTAAATATAGATTTGGTCTTTCTTTTAAGTCAAGCTTTCTACATAGAGGATACCTAGCAAGTGCAAACAAAAAGTAAAAGCATTCAAAGTTAAACCTCTACTATAATTAAATAATATATTGTGAAATTATAAAATAAATTGTAAAGTATCTCAGAAGAGTTTAAACAGGATCTTCAAGTATTAACATTAATATACTATAACAATAACTGAAATCTTCTTGGGCATCTGCAGTGTTTTATTCAAATTTTCTCCTTTTAAACACAGTCAAATTTGCTGTGAAACTTTACTCAGATAGATAAATTAAGTACACTGGCAAGAATATATTTTATCCCATATGCCTGGCATTTTTGTCTCACATAAGACAGTTGTTTAAAATACTGGTCATTGCATAACCAACAGCTAAGGCCTTACATCCCCATTGGAATCCTACCTGGAATCATTGTAAACCTGCCAACTGTTGCCAAGGCTGGCCGAGTTTGTTTCCATCTCTCCATCTGGGTTAAGGAAGTCATCTTCTTTGTGCCCATTATAATTTCCACATATCCCACAGACTTTAGACATATAGGTACTGGGGAGAGTGATTTCTGCTCTGTGATTTCCATCAAACTTGACATTCAGCCCAAAGTCAGTAGTAACCACAACATACTGCCCACTGAAGGAAATACTGACACCCTGTGCCAAGGTCAGAGGGAGCACCTGGCTGACTCCATCAACCTGCAGGCACAGAGAAGGACAATCATTATAATCACTTCAAAGGAAGTATTTTTAATGGTGACCCTCTTAGATCACATCCCTATACTGAGCATAGGACTTGCACAGTGAGTTTGTAATAGCAGTAAGAACTCACATTGTGTTAAGTATTATTTAACATGAATGTTGTATATGGGCACATGATCTAGGGCCTCGAGGCCATAGTAACGGAGCTATGTAGTTCCAAGTGTGGTCAAAGTGAATTTGGTGAACCAGACCCAGCCAGCAAAAGTCCAAGACTTAGCATGGTCTGTCAGCAATAACTGCTTACCGAGTTATCTTTTATTTTGGATCAAATAAGATGAAGAAATTGTAGTTAGAATGGATTCTCAGAAAATTTTCAGGATTGGACATATCTTGAAAAACCTTCTTTTTGTTTCTCTTTCTTTTTTAATTTTCACATATGAAAGCCAGACAATAGAAAGTAAGTGTCCAAGTAAAATTTTCAGTTTATTTAAAATTTACTAAAATTAGCATCTACTTTGAACATTTATTCTTATTACATATGTAAGAAAGTTTGGTTTACTTAGAAACATATATATAATAAAAACAGTAAATACAGGGGAAAAGTATAAAAGAGAAGCTGTTGGACAAATGTGGATTTATGAGTTTACTATGTTTCTAAGGTCAGATGGGAAAGGTCTCAGTATACATTGAAACCTTTATCTCCTGTCACATAAATCACTGTACTATTTTCTTATAAGAAGGGTGGTAATGAAGTAAGATGACCTATTGATTTATTGGGGTTTTGAATCAAACACATCTGCTGTCCTGGCCCTTTATGGAAAGGAGCCATAAAGAAGTCTTAAAACACAATAGTTGGCCAAGTGACACAATCAGTGTGAAGAGAATCATCAGATCTAGGACTCTCTTATCTGGCCCTGCTTTATGGCAAATGCCAAGTGTTAAGTGACGTTAGCAGTGATGTAGAATAACTAGAAATCAGGCATGAGCACGCAGCTTTACAGGCTACCACACATGATCAGGAAATAAGCACCAGCATAGACTCCGTTAGTGCAGGGGCTTTTTATTCCCTGATCCAGACCAAGCTGGAGCATGAGGGGCAAGCTAGAAGGGTAGGCTAGCCTACCAACCCCATCTGGAGTGTCAGCTCTAATCCCACCTTTTAGCAGCACAGCACAAAATTTTAGTCTGTGTTTTCAGTCCTCAAATTCCAATGTTTAAGAACTCCACGCTACTCCTCCTCTTAAATGTCTGACTGCCCTCTAAATATTACTGTATGTATGCTGGAAATTTGTAGTCATTGTGCAACAATTTCTTCATGCACACTATGAGTTACTGATGATAGACAGTGGGCTCCAACCTTACCTTAACAATTCTGTTTTTACCCAGATTGATCCTGTAGCCATATACATCAATATCCATGTATTGGACATAGGACACACGAGTGTTGCCTCCCCTGTGCTCATTGGCTGCTTCCACATTGAAGTAGGGCAGCGAGCTGTTGCTCTCACACAGCTTGGAAAGGGTGTAGGTGCAGGTGCCCATGAAGTCATGAGGCTGCTTGTCAAATGTGTAGTAGTGAGGATCCCCATGTATACTGCAGATTGCTTCTGGAGACAGAAAAAGGAATATGTTCTCATTAACAATGGATCCATCCAGAAAAGTCACCTCATACCTTGCTTGTGCAGTGGAAAAACACAATCATCCCCATTTTATAGATTACATAGCTAAAACAGAAAAGGCAGACTGTTATGGCATAAGGCAATGCCATAGAGAGATACCCAAAGACATTAAATGAAGCAAATAAGTAGCACTGGTAGTAAAAAATGTAGGTGCCTTTCTACAGCCCATTGACTAGCATATGTGTTTGGCAATTACCTGTCACTGGAGGTGGTGTAGATTCTGTTGGTGTAGGTGTTGGTGGAGTAGGGGTAGGGCCAGCTTCTATTAGAAAAGACAAGGCAATACAATGAGTTATAACATTACAGGGTGAACACTATATACACACCAACATACATGAATTTCCACTTATTCTTCACCAGCATAAAGTCAGAAGTTTTTCACTGAAGCAAGTGGAACTGCTTGTATTTAAAAATGAGGATGTGTGGGTCTTTTAGAATCATAGAATCACCTAGGTTGGAAGAGACCTATAAGATCATCGAGTCCAACCATAAACTTAACACTGCCAAAACCACCACTAAACCATGTTGTTCGCCACCACAAGGTGAGTGCTTAGGAAAGCTTATCTGATGGTTAACTTGGTGACAGTGACTGAGCTTGTGCCAGCATGCTTTTCTGGAGCTGGAACTGTATTTACAATTGGTAATGTGACTCCCTCTTGTGTGTACGTTAGGGCATGAGGGCCATACTGTCTGCAAGTGTTGGCAGGTCTGGGAGTGAGTAGCCTGCCAGCAGATGCCATATAGCGGAAACAAATAACTCTCAGGACACTGGTGGTTTCTAATCAGAGAGTTTTGTTGTTTCTTCAAAATAAAATTTATTTCTTAGCAATGTGACAGCTGTAAGAGCTTTCTACTGACAGACACAACAAACAGTCATGTTGTGGAGTCTTCCCTCATGCCTGCTTCTGCTTGCAAACAAATATTAGCATCTTCTCCACCTATTCTTTATCCATCACAAAGGTATCTTCTAAAAGAAGTGGTCCTCTTGGTGTACTTATATGTGTGAGTTAGCAATGCCAGGGTGAGTGTTCTCTTGATGTCACGTTCATTCACCTGGTGACACGCAAATGAGTGATGGATCTGAATCTCTGAAAGTACAACAGACTGACTAAAACCTTCAGAGTACATATGCATTCACTCCTGCCCCTTTGCAGAAGACAGAACAACTCTTCTAATTCGGGTACTCTCCTATTGCACCCTTGTGAGACCTCCACTATCCACTGAGTGTGCAATAACAGTCAGTGTACAAGGAGATAATCAAGTGATGAATTGATTCATGGAGAATAGTGCTTTCCAACCTACTTATAGATGCACTATAGGTATATAATCATCCAAGTGAATCCACAAGTTTGGTGGATTGGCAGTTGGTCTTCCATATTACTGACACTGCTAGCAACATTATTTATAGGGATTAAGTTGTAATATAGAGAACAAGTCATACGAGAACAAGTTAGAGATTTTTGAATAACGACGTGGTAACTACATACTATGATGGCACTGCTTTTGTGTTACCCATGTGATTCAAATTCAGCTGGATGTGGGGAGGGTTTGCAAGATACTTATGATTACAATTTAGAAGAAGCCAATAGACTTCATGTAACTTGAAGTCTAGTGTATACTGATAAATCTCTGCACAAAAGGATCCCATTCACTTAATGAGCTCTAACTTCAAAGCTGAAAATATTTTGTAATAACCTGCCTGCAAAGTGAGATCAGCTTCTTTGTGTGCACTGGTTTCTTGTACACCTGCTGCTTATTTGCTCACTTCTTCACATCCAGCTTCCTACTGCGTTGTAAATGCAGTTTTTGCATATCTAGCCCAGAATTGGTCTTTTTGCTCTTTCAACTTTGGAGAAAAATTATCAGAAAATCCTGGTAATGGCTGTATTCTCACAGTGGATAATTCTCAACAAGCTTTAAGTTAACTTTGTTGTAGAGCTGAGCAAAAAAGCGGAAGAAAACCTCTTCCTAAGATTATTGTCCCTTGAGATCTAAGGTGAAGAGATTCTGCAAATGACATTATGAATGTCAAACATCATAACCTAAAGCCTGCTTGCTAAAGTTGCCTTGGAAGCTAATTTTTCATGTGACAAATGGACATATATTTAGTTTTTCATGAGTTTGATTAAAATGTCTATTAAATCAAATGTTCTTGTAGAAACAAAAAGATTGAGAGGACTTTGACTTTTACCAGACCTGATAATTCACTCAACTTTAATCATATTAGTAGCCATACAGTTTAACAGAGGGAGGAGCACTTTTCTCTTGTGTCATGGAGTTATATTAGTGCACCATCCAGTGGCTGAATCATGTGCTAATATGCCTGGGAAAATGAAGAACTGGCTTTTCCTAGCCCCCCCAAAAAGGCCCCAAGTTTTTTTCACAGAATTGTAAAGAAAATTATATGTTCTGAGGGTGTGGACCTGAATGGAAATTTTTGTCCTGGCTAGCGTAGATTTGAAGCATTTTATTTTCATTATATGACTAGCGTTTCACGGAGAGTGAGGCCTATTAAGACATAACAACAATTTGTATATCATTTTCAGCAAATTTCTTGTTCAATTCACATTTTTTAAGTATTGCATGCTCGTTAGTAAAGATGGGATGAAACTGTAATTCATTTCCAGACCCTAGTCATCCACAGCTTGTGCCAGTCTGGGCTGATTTTTCATAGGGTCAAGGATCAAGCTCAAATTGCTGATTCATAGTCAGAGCTGGTAGTGCAACCCAGCTTTATTGACTCACTGTTAGTTCTTTTTGTGACATATGGCAGTGCTGTGTATTTGCTGAGCTAGTATGAACTGAGATTTGCTGTAAAAAGCTGATTAAATCTGGAACCCAAGACCAATGTGCATAGCCTTGGCTGGGATTAGAGATGCACTTCAGACTTAAAATAAAGGTAAAGTTTGCTGGACTTTGTGAAAATGGTCACATTTGCAGAGAAGGGGATAGCTTGTTCTGAACGTTTCAGGTGGTGAGGAAAGATTTAGAAAGAAATTACAACAAAACAGGTAACATTCAAATGAAGTGAGCTGTAAAGTTTTTGCCATTTCTCTTTTGTAGTTTAAAGTTATGAGGTGTTTCTATATTGTATATGGAACTGACTAACGGTCAACAGCTTAAATGGAAATGAGGAATGAGTATACACTAAGGTGCAAACACAGACTTACCACAGGGCCCATCCCTTACTCTCACATTGTCCAGTGCCGTATCCCCATACTCTGTCAGTCCTCGGACAGCCTCAAAAATTACCTAGGCAGGATGCAAAGTGAATCACTGCATCAGAGTTGTTTAGGCAAATATGAGACCATTTTCCTTAGCATGTTTTCAAAATATTCTTTCTGGTCTATCTCTAAAGGCATCAAGTAAGCTGAGGCTATAACAGTTTTCCTAGCTTTCCTCAGAAGCCTAAAATATATATTCTGTAATGAGGTAAGGACTTCAAGAAACATTGCCCTCTATTTTGCTGACTGATAAATGATTTATGAGATTAGTTGTCTGGATTCTACAATCAGGTCTAATGTAGGCAGCATCCCAAAGTTCAAACCTTAACTCACAGCAGACAAACCTGCATTTAATTAAGGCAGCTAAAGTCCTTGACTTCATGATAGAATGAAGGCAGGAAGGAAAGAAAAAGAGAGAAAATTAAATAGATTTTATCCCCTAACTAACAGCACCAGTAAAACTCAGGGGGTTGTGTATTTCTTCTCTTGGTTCATTGGCACAGAACATGAGGCCATTATATTTACAGAATATAAACAAAGCAAATCTTGGTTATATTTTCTAGCTTACATGCACAACCTTTTGCAGCCTGGAAGGGGAGAACAAATGCTGACACTGTACAAAGAAATTTAGTCTGAAAATATATTACCTTTATCTTTCTCTGTGTTGGAAAGGTATGAGTGATGGCACCATAGTTCCACAAGGAACTCTGGTTTCCCTTCCGACTCCACACCACAGACTCTCCTGTGCTGTCTTTGATAAGCACTCTCAGCTCATTCATGTCTTCTGACCCAAACATATAGTACCAGAAGTCTATGCATATTTTTTCAGAAACCACAGTGTCTGGGCTCTCAAGCCTATTAGTGTCGAAGGGAACCAGATTACTTGCTTCTTGGTAGATGAAATAGCCTTCTGCACAGTGAAAAAAATTAGAATATGGTTGAATCTTTGTAACTTGTTAGGTGTCATTTAAAACTGAAGTACAATTCAATTCTGGAAGAAACTAAGAGCATCATCAGCAGTACAAAGAAATAAAGTAGAGGGTGTTTGGAATTTACACTGCAATGGTTAGCACCATGTAGTTATCCAAACTCAATTGTGAGCTGGAGAGCAAAGCAAATATATCCCATCTCACAGGAACAGTTATTTTGGGATCACAATTAAAGATGTAGGCCTCTTTCATGAGACAGCACCTCCAGACACAGTTCCTGCTAATCCATGTTCAGTTTCCTCTTTCCTCAAAGGAAAATAATACAATCTGCTATACACCTTCTCTTGTGGGATGTAATTTTTATCTAAAGATTTTGGTCTCAAGATGAGCAAAACCCTAGCACAAAGAAAATTCCAACCTGTCAGCATTTGGTTTTGTCTCAAAATGGAAGGAATAGAAAGCAATGCAGATATTTCCATGAAAATATTTAGGTTTGACATTATGAAAAGGAAGAAAACTTTTCAAAATTCATAAAGTCACAGTATTTCTTTTAGGATTTGAAATGGTTGAGTCTGAATTGGTTCAATATGAAATCACATTTTGCTTAACTAGGGCTGTAGTTTTTTGTTTCCCAGGGGTTAAGATCAAAGCTATATTTCCCCAGGGCAGTTAAAGTCAAGTCTCTCCCATCTGACTATGGAAAGGAATCAAAAAGAAATTAATGACCATTTCTATATGGTAAAGAATGGCTCCACACATAGCATCTAACATTCAGTCATATGTTTTAGTTGGCAAGAAAATGTAAGTCACATTTAAAGTTATTAACTTTATTTAACATTATTATTTGTGTGAATCCAAACCAAAAATATTTAATTTCTTCATTCGACAGACAATTTAAATTTTTTTATCAAAATACTAAAAATGCAGAAAATTATTTAGCAAAAATCCCAACTAATACTGTTCTAATCTACTTACTGAGTCTGACAGTAGCTGACTTTTCAGTCTTGGGATAATTATGGAAAGCAGTACGACTGCAGAATGATCCCCCATAAATAGATCTGCTAGTGCAAGCATAGTAGTTCAAACAGATAGAGATGGAGGCATGCTAAGTACTTGTTTGATGATATGACCATATTAGACCTCAGTTTTTCAATCACATGTAGCTGAGGACAAGCTTTTTAAAGACATTCTTTAATTTCAGACTTGATCTTGTAACACTTTGCTAGCGTGAACTTTATCTAGTGCCAGTACAGAGATCATTACATTTATTGTCATTAACTGATATCAGTGTAATTTGGCCACAAGACCTCTCTGGAATAATGATCTGTTGCATGTCACTGTGTTCCCTATGAGGCCTTAAGCATGGCATAATTAGCTTTCGTCTACTTCCATGCACTGACAAATATTTCCATCTCATGATGGGGAAACCCAGTTTAATTTACTCATAACCGACAGGGTGAAAAGTCAAAGACAGGTGTCAGCATGAAACAAAACTGACACATTTCAAAGGGTGAAAAGTCAAAGACAGGTGTCAGCATGAAACAAAACTGACACGTTTCAAAGGGCTTCATGAATCTCTTTTCTCTTTCAAAGAAACAAGAATAAAGGTAGTCAAACTGTCTTCAGAAGGAAATCAACAATGCCACAACCAAGCACTTACTTGCATCAGGATAGTCTCCATCAGGACCCGTTCCATCAGTCGGAGTGTCATGCTTGGTTCGTATCCACAGTCCCTGGTTGACATTGCAAGGTTGGGTCCAGTCACAAAATGGTCTTGAGTTGTTGTTAAAATCACATCTGGTGAGGTAAGCTGAAATACAACACCCTAAAGTAAGGAAGAAGAGCTAGTATGTTCAAAATCTGTGTTGGATGTTAGCAGCGCTAACGACATGCAGTTACCTGTTTCAGGATCCCATGTTCTCAAGCCACCAGTTGGTCTTTGCTTGATTCTGCCAAGAAAAACAACACAGTGAAGCCCTTGTGGAATTAATGACTCAAAAACTGTTTAAGAAAGAATACTGACTGGGACCTCAAGATGTCTTTGGGTATTCCATATTCCACTGAATAACTGAATAGGATTTCATCCATGTCTGACTCTTTCTCTTCCCCTTCCCATATGTACTTACTCCTTCACCATAAAGTTCTGAGAGTGAGTCAAAGGTGGGATATGTTCAATTAATCTGGTTTGGAAAGATCCTCTGCTCGGTATCCCACTGAACTGAAAGGAGACCAGCTCTCCTCAGTACAGGGAGCTGGGGAAGGGATGGATGGATGCAGCTCAGCTCAGACAATACCAGGATAATAGCAAAGACTTGGTATTAACTTGCTCATGGTATCGTCATC
Source organism: Burhinus oedicnemus (assembly GCA_008921705.1). NCBI lineage: Eukaryota > Metazoa > Chordata > Aves > Charadriiformes > Burhinidae > Burhinus > Burhinus oedicnemus. The sequence continues at coordinate 156,901 of VFFE01000393.1, read as the reverse complement.
CCCGTTGTTGCAAAGCAAAGTGTGTAAATGCCAGTAAACTAGTGTACTGTGTAACTGTTATTTGTTGAAAGGCTATATATTTCCTTCAACCCCTGCAAATCTCTCATGACACAAAGCTATCATCCCATTCAGCTCTTCCAATTTACCCTGAAAAGGCCGCAGAACAAAAGCAGTTACAAATGCATAGTCCCTGTGGTGCTACAAAGTCTTGCAGAGATGAATTGACACGACCAAAATCTCACCGCAGATCACATCATAGATGGCTCTGCTCTTTGGGTGTCTTGCATAGGGAAGGGATTTCCAGGACTGCAAGGCTACAATAGTAGCTCTTGACATACCCTGAGGTGGTCCACAGTTTCAGGAGGCAGGGTTCAGTTCAAACCTGTGTGGTGCCCTCTCCTTAATTATCCTTATTGTACTTCACACAGTATTGAGAATCTGTCCTTAAGTGAATGCATCACAGTGAACGTCCCCACTACCCCCCAAAATCTAAGCACTGACATTTAGAGAAACTAGGGAGATTAGGAGCAAATATCATAAAATCAATTCATCAATGAAATGCGGCAAGCAACTGGAAAACAGACTAAGCTAAGGCTAAGGAGGAAAGAGAATATATGAAGACAGATAAGGTAAGAAAATTTTCTTCCCTGGTCCTTGCTGGATTTCTTCTTCTGTGAAAAAGGGAAAGCTGTGACAAGTTGCCCCTTGGTCTCTATTCAGTGTTATCTTTAAACTGTTACACATCAGGCAAATCCTAAGGCAAAGGTTACTGTAAGTATACTCAGAGTCAAAAGTGTTTTATAACCACTACGGTTATTTTGCCAAGATCTCTCCTCTTCAGACATGCCATTAGAAATCCATGTGTTACAGGTTTCTCTCACAGACAGGAGCCAGTGCAGAATTAGGCAACAACAAAATTAAATTAGTTCTTCTTTTTAAAAATGACATGGTTCAATTGTACAACATTCCACATTTAAAAAGTGAAGAAAGGATATTTATCATTAACAGCTAAGCTTCTTGAATTAAGCTACATTCAGTACTGTGCTACTTACCCTGTGGTATTCAGCACTGAAATACAGAATAAAATTAAAGTGTATTGTAAGTGCCAGAGGGTCCCCATGCTAGAAAACGGAGTTAAGTCTTCTGTGTGGTACAGTTTGCATAGTAATCCACCAGCTGGACTCAGCAAGGAGGAAATGAGGACGACCTACAGTGAAATAGAAGAATATATTGACCAGAAGGTGGAGGCGATTATAAAAATCTGTCAAACCATGTATCAGCTATGTTCCCTGGGTTATCTGCCTCGAGAAAGAACACATATGAACCGAAAGCTCATATTCTGTGTCACTTCCTTTGACACCCTTATTTGTTTATGGGAGAAACTGATTTGATTTTGGCAATTTTTGTTGCTGCTGTTGTATATTTTGAAAGTCTGCAATTTCAAAAGGAATTTTTTTCTCACATTGATAGCAAGACAACTTTCTTCATTTTAAAACTCCTGCCCAGCTTTCACTGCTAGTATAAGTGAGATTTCTCATATTGGCTGAAATTTCTCCCTTTCTGAAACTAGCATTCAGCAAAGCAGATAGATAAAAAGTTTTCAATTTATTCATGACAGTCATGTTGTTGCGGGCACAATTCAGGAACTTGCTGAAATATTATTGCTAGTATATTGCACCTGCTTAAAAATAAAAGGATCGGTTCCTGGGCTGCAATGAAGTCTCTGTTGGTTGCTGGCACAGAAAAAGCAGGCAGATCATTCCCACTGCCACTTGGGCCTTTGTTGTTCTGTTCTTTTGCAGCATTCCTTGCATTAGGGTCTGCAAAGAAATGGCTCAAAGCCAGTCAAATTCTCTGCTTCACCTGGATTTCATGAGTGATGAGAATCAAAGGAGTATAAGAAAATGTACAGTCTTTCCTTGCATTGCCTGGAAACCCCAGACCACGGCTCTTTTTTTGGCTAGAGGAGGATGTCTCTGGGAGTGGGGCTTTCTGGAAAAGTGGCCTCTTTCTGGAAAAGTGGCCTCTTAGTTACAACCACTTTTCCTTTGTGATGATATTCCAATGATTAAGGTCATTAAGGCTTTGTAATTTAAGTCTGGAATTTCTTCAACTCCGTTTCCCCCTGCTCAGCACAAAATATTTTCACTTGCCATTAACAAGTAACTGAGGAGGCTGCTTACAGAAACAAGAGAAATAAGGAAGGATCCAGGGAGGCTAAGCAGAAGCACAAATTATTTCAAGTTAAATGTTAACTGATATGTTGACAATGGGCCTGGGGCTGCATTATGCCACAAGCTTATGACCCACACAAGCCCCTCCAAAGCCAGAGGGTGGATGTTCACTTGACGGGTAATCATCACTCTCCAATGAACATCCTTTCCAAGGAAAATGTGTGTATTTTTTCCAATCAGTAAACAGGGAAGAGGTTTTCTGGGATTTAGAGACAAAAGAGACTCATTCCCTGCACAAAACTGTTGATCACGCTTTTCCAGTTCAGTTGAGGAGAGCTCAGTGCGAAGGGGAGAATACAAGTGACCTTCAGATAAAAGTTGCATTGAGCACACTGCATTTTCAGCAGGGCTGCTGAAATGCTGGTCCAGCAAGTGGCAATCTGGGCAATAGCTGTCCTTAGAACTGTAAGGGGTAGTAAGGGGTCCTCCATGTACGCACATGCTGCTCTGTATGATTCTGACAGGAAGCTGTGAGTCCATCTTGGAAAGAAAGCAACCCTCTGGTAAATCCGTCCATCCAGATGATGCACTGTCTTTGACCCCACCTCACCCATGGCAAATATGAGGCACTGCAGCACCATGAACACTTCTGTCAACAGAACATGGCATGTTCTCCACCCATGCTGTGTGACCTTTTCTGTCACTTTGACACTCCTGTTTAATGCCAGCTCAGGTACTCTGTGAAAGATGAACTGGAGTACTGGTTAGGGCTTTTCAGCGAGGGACAGATATTAATAACCTCTTTCACATACAGGAAGGATGACAAGGAAATGACTTGCCATTTTATTCCAGTGGAATGTGACAGTATCCCATGCTCCTGACAGTCAAAGTGATCACCTTGCAGGCCTACTATTTCTCTTCTCCATCTGCAGGCTTTGTATCTCTGAAAGGCACCTGGGAGATACTGCCATTTGTATGAAAATACTGGTCTGGACTGCACAGCAACCTGAGGAAGAAGAAGACGACCAGTTCTTCATTTCTAATACAATGAAGATAAAATTCTTTCCAAGGAAGGGCATTTGCAGACAATCTTACAAACAAGTTGTGTTTTACTGCTGCCTTAAACCAAGGATGCAAGTGATGCACACCTGGCAGCTAATCCCTATGCCTGGCTTCCTCATGCTCTGTTCTGCTGTGTTTCTTTTTGAAACCAGACACTAGATTTCACCCCATCTGCAGCCAGCATTAGAAATTCTCCTCACCTGCTGCCTGTTGACAAGGCACACTGAGGCTACTCATGGGAACTAATTGCTTTTAGGTAACAAACAGATTTCCCACATAAATTCTGCAGAAGAAGATGCCAATAGTGGGGCTTGCCAATGAACAGTGTGACACGCAACATCCTCAAAAAGACAGAGATAATACTGCATACAACTTAATTTCTGGCTGGTGGTCAGAAAGGGGCTCTTAAAGAGACTCTCTTTTAATTTTTGCAGGATGAAGTATGTTTCCCAGGAGACAGAATCAGCCTGATATCCCCACAAAGGGACAGCACAACGAAGACACAACCCCCCGCAAAAAAAATACCAAGCAAGAAAAATCAAAGGGTAAGAGAAGGAAACTCAGCAGTTTACCCATTCTAGTGAGTGCTGTCTAGTGCAGCTTTTGCTGCACAGTTATTCTTGCATAGGTAACTGTCCTCAATTATCTAAATCTGGTTACTCCATTTTCTTGAATCCAAGTTTCTCTGATGAATAGCAATTGCACCTCACCATGTTGTTAATGCTCTGTCTATGGTGGTGTAATCAGTAGAAAGCTAGAGAGCTTGGCAAGCTTAAAGAAAGGGGAAAACTGTACAAAACCTCTTTCTCCTAAGCCATAGCTTTGGGACTAGTTGAGCCTCATAGTGACACCATGGGAGACTGCTACACTGCTATCTAGCACAAAGCAGAGAGGTCACTGGCTGACAGGAAATGCTGATGTCTTGTTGGGATGCACTTGCAGCACATGTGTATCCCAGGGCCTATTCTGTCTGAGGCTCTATCTAGAAGAAATTTTAATTTGATTAACTAAATGGCTGTTCTTAAATGGCAGAATTCTGTGCAGATTCTCTTAATTTGGAATACATCAGGTTCAGTAAATTTACACATAAAACCTAAACATCTTTATGTGATTTTCAGACAATATGAATGTATCTCATTGGGCTTTGCATAGATTTAACTGCGTTGGGTTTTTGCATCAATTTTAGGTAAATTGATACAATTTGTGTGAGTAAAAGGATCCCTCTGTTGTTTCTGTTCAAGTAATAAAGTTCTAACAAATGACTGAGCCAGCTTTTGCAGCATGTAATACCTCTGTCACTGTTTCTGGAACGCACAGTGCCCTCTGGGCTCCACTCTGCCTTTACTGATGTTGTGTATGAGAAGGCACTGCCAGATCTTTGGTTCCTTCAGAAACCTGTCTGTGCTGGACTCTTGTTGGAGCTACCCCCAAATCACTGCTCTGGTAAACTTTCACTAAGGAGTTGTGAAACAATCAGCACACATAAATCCATAATCAGATAAATTGAGATTATAGAGAACTGCAACTAATCTCACCTTTGCTCTGTTACGTAACATGCTTTGGTAGGTCGAGGAGGAAATACACAAGAAACTCTCTGTTGCTAGAAAATAAATACATGGCTTTTGATGAGTAGAGTGTACTTGTGTTCTGTTGAGCGTGATATGAGGTTGTTTTTCTAACTGCTGGCTCTCCAAACTGAAGCTTAGATTTTGGACTCAAGCTGTCTTTTTCCTGATCTGAGAGCTGTAATGATTTTGAAAACAGAATGTAGCATTCTTATTAGAGTGCAGGTGCCAGATTAAAATTTCTTTCTCTTTCTTATGCTTTGAACAGTGCAGAGCTAACAGAAATAAAAAACAGCTTTTCGGTAAGTATTCTCAGATGTCAATTGCTTATGGACGAAATTCCTGCATGCAAATAGTACTCATACTGTGACCTAAAAGAAATGCATTTTCAAGGTGATGTTCATCAGTTTATGGATGTATACTATATGGACAATGTATTCCTAAAATTGTAATTATTAAGGCCTTTCTTATCTTTGAGTTGAAATACACTCACAATGTATTTCATTTCCAGCATACCAAGGTAAAGAACATAATATTCCTCCCAATTAATGCAATAAAGAGTTTTTGCTGGCATTCCAATGGATATTTGAATAAAGAAAAGATCTTTATAGGTAAAACTACTTTCTTCTTAATTTTGGGGTGCTACACTTGCAATCGTGAGATTAGTAAATCAGTTTATAAAAGCCCAGAAATTTTTCCAAATCTGTCTATTAATAATAGATGAGATATAAAGGACAACTTTGAATACGTATTTTGGGAGCAGATCTCTGGCAGGAGGAAACTGCTGATATTTATCTCTTTAACTGCCTTCTTTATGTAGGGTTGGGTTTTTTTATTCAGTGATAATCTAATCAACTGCTTGTGGCTCACTGGAGTTTAGCAATTTCATATCTGCACCTTGATGTATTTTACATTTATTGGCTTGGATCTAAAATACACAACAAACCTGTGGTGTGCAAAGACCATTCGCTAACAGTAGTTTCTTTCAGAGGCAGAGTGGTGCTTTCTGTTTCCGTCAATGGGTTTGTAAAATCAAGCTACCTACAGAGATAAAGAATTTAGACTACTGCAAAGGTCTGATTCTGCTCTTGCACTGTTTCAGTTCCAATATTCTACTGTAAAAGTTGGTGGTGCTGGTCCTAGTTCATCCTAGTGTAAAGGAAAGGGACTCCCGGCTCATTCTCCCTAACGTAACTGGTATTACAGATGCAGCTGTGTCTAAAGTTAGAAATCTCAGACTTGGCTTAATGAATGCTGAAGTTGGCTTGAATTTTAAGCTCACCATTGTGTGTTCCTTTGACACTGATGATGCTGGCATTGTCCCTCCTGTCCTGAGCACTCTGACATTAGCAAGCTTTTCACTTACTTGAACCTCATTTTAAACAGCTGTTTGTGCCTGGTTGATTTTTTTTTTCTGCAGATCCCAAATGAATTGATGCAGTTCTTTGCCTTCCAACCCAATTCCTCATGTCCTGAGTAATCCTGCAAACCTCTTACCTCTTCCTGGTCATTTCAGGAAGGGTGACTTCTCCCATCTGTTACCTCCTGGATAAGGCTGCTTCCTCTCAAGGTATAGTCCTAAGGTATGGTCACTTCTTACAGCAAGAGAGCCCTCTGGATATCCAATGGCTCCTGCAATTAAGCTATTAAGCCTTGTTATTACAGTTGCTTCACAAAAATACCTAGTACAATTTCCTTTTTATGTAAATGCATAGAGATGCACAATTATAAATTATTTAAAAATGAAGAAACTTGTCAACTTCTATCCATATCGCCTTTTCTGATCTAAATCCTATACTTCCCGTGACTACTGAAGCTATGTACTGCTCTCCGTTACCTAGATCACAGGCACTTCCCTGCCCAGTCTACAGGAAAACCCACTGAGAGGTGACTGAGTTGAGCTAAAAAAAGTCTCAGTCTGGCAGCTTCTGCTGCTTTTACAAGCAGAGAGAGACAGGAAAGTTAACCTGTTGCTCAGTCTGTATCCAGTTCACAAACTAAACCCACTCCGGACCCTAGCAAGGTATGAAGCTTGTGAAATGCATTGCTATTTGTACTTTGTTCTACAAGCTCTACATCTCAAATGAACTAAATTGAAATGGAGATGACTTGTGTCATTGACAGGTTCAGAGTGAGTGATCAGCATTCTGCTGTTTGCTTTGGAGTGAATTGTATTTATAAAAGAGTACTTAAGTTTTGAGCTATGCAGGAAAACAAGGCTTATGTCTCAGGAGGTAAGCAGAGTTCCTTATCAGCAAAGCATTTAAGACTCTAGACGGTATCTGGTGTGTTTGCGTACTTATATATACATAAAAATTTGTATGAACAAAGTTTAGGAAATACAGCTGACCACAGGAGATTATTTTTTTTTTTTTAAGTGTATGGCTGTGATTTCCTTTTCAGAAACCAAAGACAGTTGGATAGCATTTTCTATCAGATTGAGTCCACTCAAAGTGTGACATTCATTGGGCCCTGATGGGATGCACCTGCGAGTGCTGAGAGAGCTGGCAGATGTTATTGCTAGACCACTCTCCATCATCTTTGGAAGGTCATGGGGAATAGGAGAGGTGCCTGAGGACTGGAAGAAGGCCAACATTGCTCCAATCTTCAAAAAGGGCATGAAGGAGGACCCAGGGAACTACAGACCGGTTAGTCTCACCTCTGTTCCTGGGAAGGTAATGGAGCGACTCATTCTGGATGTCATCTCCAAACACGCTGAAGAACAGGAAGTTATTGGAAGTGGTCAATACGGATTTACCAAGTGTAAATCATGCTTGACCAATCTGATAGCCTTCTATGATGTTATAACTGGTTGGCTGGGTGAGGGGAGAGCAGTAGATGTCATCTACCTTGACTTCAGCAAGGCTTTTGACACTGTCTCCCATGACATCCTCATCAGGAAGCTGAGGAAGTGTGGGCTAGATGAGGAGACAGCAAGGTGGATTGAGAGCTGGCTGTGTGACAGAACTCAGAGGGTTGTGATTAATGGAGCAGTGTCAAGTTGGAGGCCTGTAACCAGTGGTGTCCCCCAGGGATCAATAGTCGGCCCAATCTTGTTCAATATATTCATGAGTGACCTGGATGAGGGGACAGAGTGTATCCTCAGCAAGTTCGCTGATGGTACCAAACTGGGAGGGGTGGCTGACACTCCAGAGGGCCACGCTGCCATCCAGCATGACCTGGACAGGCTGGAGTGCTGGGCAGAGAAGAACCTAATGAGGTTCAACAAGATCAAGTGTAGGGTCCTGCACCTGGGGAGGAAGAATGCTAGGTTAGGGGTGGACCTGCTGGAAAGCAGCTCTGAGGAGAAGGATCTGGGGGTCCTGGTAGATAGTAAATTATCCATGAGCCAGCAATGTGCCCTTGTCACCAGGAAGGCCAATGGAACCCTGGGCTGCATGGGGAAGAGTGTGGCCAGTAGGTTGAGGGAGGTTATTCTCCCCCTCTACTCGGCACTGGTGAGGCCACAACTGGAATACTGTGTCCAGTTCTGGGCTCCCCAGCTCAAGCGGGACAGGGAACTTCTGGAGAGAGTCCAACATAGGGCAACAAAGATGACTGGGAGATTAGAGCACCTCCCTTATGAGGAAAGGCTGAGAGAGGTGGGACTTTTTAACCTGGAGAAGAGAAGGCTGAGGGGAGACCTTATTCTTGCTTCTAAGTATCTAAAGTGTGGGTTGAAGGAGGATGGAGGCTGACTCTTTTCAGTGGTTCCCAGTGACAGGACGAGGGGCACCAGGTACAAGTTGGAATATAAGGTGGCCCATTCAAACACAAGAAAAAACTTCTTTACAGTTAGGGTGACAGAGCACTGGAACAGGCTGCCCAGGGAGGTTGTGGAGTCCCCTTCTTTGGAGAATTTCAAGACCCGCCTGGATGCAGTCCTGAGTAATGTGCTCTAGGCATTCCTGTGTCAGCAGGGGAGTTGGACTAGATGATCTCTAGAGATCCCTTCCAACTCTGAAAATTCTGTGATTCTAGAAATCGTAATTGTATTTTGATCAAGATAAATGTTTTGGTTTGGGTTCTGCTGGTCAAAATTCAAACTTTACCCATTTCAGACTTCCAAGCTTCCCTCTGGGCCACTGAATCTTAAAATCATAGATAATCAAAGCCAAACATATAGAAAAAATACCAACTACCATGCTGCTATAAAGTGAAATGTTGATTATCAAACAGAACACATGCATATAAATTGCTTTTATCATCTAAATTAAGAAATGATCTTTCAACCTTTAAATATGATGTAATCCATTGAGAAAGAGTGCCCACAGCAGTGCACATGGAACCAAGAGGAAAGCCTCTGGATTTCAGAGTTTAGTAGGTAGAAGGGGGTGGCAGTATCGCCTCTCACTGTTGGAAGAAGGAGCCTAGTGGAGGATGTGATCTGGGAAATGAACACCAAACCTAGGAAACAAATAGTCCTTGGAAATGGGGATGCCAAAGCCATTGCCAGCCAAGTCACTGACTTATTAGACATTCAGTTCTCACTGAGCATCACCGATTTGTGTTGTACTGAGAAGAGCAAGGAGAGGAGCGGCTATTAACATGATTCAGAAAGATAAAATATATTGTCGTTGTACTAAAATCATACATCACTCCAGAAATCTAGAAGCGTTTACAGAAATAAGCAACCTTTGCATACTTAAAAATGCAGAGCTGGGAAACACTTCCACTAGACCCCTGCAGTGATGCCTCATTGAGAACAGATGTATCTGCCACATACAATCTTCCTTCTTCCCTCTTTTCTTGTGCATAGGGAAATCGAACAATAATACTATAGTTTCCAAAGCAAATCAATAATATCAGAATGTTCTACCCTTACTTCAGGATAGTATGCCCGCGTGTGTAATTGTATGAGTAAAACTACAGCAACATTTTGATTCATCTGGAATTATATCAGCCAACATTCCCCAGCTGGACAGGCCCATGGCAATGCATACAAATTGCAGAACCACACAATAATCAGAGGAGGAAGGGAACTCTGAAAATCACCTGGTTCAAACCCTGCTTAAAGCCTAAGTAACTTCAAAATTATATCAAGTTGATCTGGGCCTGGTCCAATCATGATGGAAATACCATGACCTGTCTGGGTCCCTCTCCGATTCCTGTGTTTGACCACCTCCATTGTGAAGACTTTTTAATATAATTAGTAATATATACCCATCATGGAATGAGCTTCTCTTCACCCCTACATTCAGGAATGCATGCAGAAGTGCCTATAGATGCGCTCTAACCAGGAATAACACAGTACAGAGCAGATAGACCTTTTTTGATAACAAAACCAGACAAGGGAGAATATATGATTTACCTGGATAGCACATAGTGCATCTGTGCCATGAGCAGCATTTAAAACTGTGTCAAAAATTCGTGTTAGGCTTCAGAAATAATCTTGTGATGGCTTAATAATCACAAAGGTCACATCTCTGCTTTTTCTTCACTGCCCTAAGAACTCTGAGTCTCCAGGTCTCCATCAGGTTATGTTTTCAGGTTTTCAAAGAAGTAAAATGCTTCACTGCCATGTTTGTTTTTAAGCAAAACACCATCTGTGAGTCAAAAATATCCACTTAACTCCACAAGTTTAGGTTTATGAAAACAATTTCTTAAGACTAGGATCAAAGTGGGATAATTAGTGATGACAGAGAAATATCTGAGTAAAGCTGGGAAACAGAAGCAGAGGCAATTCCCTTCACACCGTTAATGTTGTGAGTACAGGGCTTTCAAGAGAGGGAAACCTGTAAATCTTCCCTGTAGTTTTGAATAAGTCTTCTAGAGATGGAGCGTGTGACACCCCCAAGTCCTGGCAAATGCTCTTTATTCTAGGCCTGCTATACAAGGGGTATAGCAGAGGATAATCTGCGAGACAAGCTTTATGAAAAAAAAAAAAACTAAATAAAATTATGTGTACTACTCAGTTAAGATTTTACTATAGAAAACAGCTTTCACTTTATCCCACAGTTCTTCTATTGCCTTGTGTTAATCCAGAAGATGAGTAAAATGAAGAAAATAATACTATGATATACTTATAAAAGTCTTTTAAGCAACCATAGGCTGTAAAGCATTGCTCTAGGCTCTCTTTGCTTGCAGACAGCTAGGAACAGGTTTCCAGACTACTGTGCTCAAAGGACTAGGTGCAATAAATTACTCTAGTTGCATTCATTCACTGAAGCCACGTGGGTTTGCTCCTTATTTCTGAAAATCTTTTCCCAGGCTCAGGTTCCAGAGCTACTGGTTTGTTCCCATTTCCCAGGGTGGAACAGTATGAGATGACAGGACTTACCAGAGGTCACAGAGTGAAAAGGAAACCCAGGCTTTCCTTTAGCTCAGATGCCTGTTCTGTGGAGTGAACTCTTGTACCTTGGTCTCCCACATGAGTCAGCCTATCTTTCTGGCCCAGGGGGTATTTAATTTTTTGCAGAAAATGAGCAGGTCCGGAGAAGACAAATGTGAGTGAAATTCCCTGGTTAGCTCAGGGACTAGAACACTCACCTGGTTTGTAAACACCAAAGTTTCACAAAGGTGAAACAGTGACAGTGATGGAGGCTACGGGTACATGAGCAGATGAGCAACCCTTAAGACATGAAGGTGGTCGAACTGCATTGTGTCAGCCATCTAGGAAAGAAAAAACCTGTGCATCGGAAAGTGCAGTGAAGGGTGAGGCTTCTCCCTGGACAGCAGGTAGCTGAGACACTGCCAAGCTTCCCCTGGCTTTTGTAAATGCAAATGTGCTTTTGGTGAGATGATGATAAATGACTTTTGGGAGTCGCCATGGTAAACCCCTGGGACAGCTGGCCTTGTTAAGGACATTCCCCTGTGCCTGGCAGCGGGCTGAGACGTGTGCTAGAGGTGCAGGTAACAGAAGGCAGTGGTAAGTAGGGAGTTAAGTTTTGGTACTTAAAACCTGAACTAAAAAGCAAGACAATCTGTGTTGGGCCCAACGTCAGGGTGCTGAGTGCATGAAGTGATCTTACCACCCCTGACCAGCCTTACCTGGGGCCTCCACCCACAAACCCTGCCCACGGGCCCAGCAGCCCTATTTTGGCCCAGCCCGCGGCCACTCTCTGGCCTTGCTGGGGCCCTGCCTGGCTGGGGCCCTGCAGGCTGACATCCCGGCCTGTCCCCATAGCCCCAGCCGTCCCGGGCTGTGTCTGGCCCTGGTGACACTGGGCCTCACCCTGACCCCCACCAGGTAGGCTCACGCCTCAGCCTGGGGTGTCAGGAACTGCCCTGGGCTGGTCAGAACCGGTTCCAGCTGGCTCAGGAGCTGGTGCTTTGAGGGGGCTGCACTGCAGCTGGTTGTGGGGCTGGTGGTGTGCTGGCCCTACTGACAGGGAAGAGACTGGTACACGGATGGAAGCCATGGCGGGCAGGACCCTAATGTCTCACACCGCCTGTCTCCTCACAGGAGGAGATTCTCCAGGTTAAGCTTGTTTTACTCATTACAGAGATTGTTTTACTCGTTGCACAGTCCCCTACAGGTCTTATACAATCAGGGGATCATGCAGTAACGCCACAGCAACTTTCCATTCATGCTGGAGTCGCTCTTCAGTTTCATTTCCTGTGTCTGGTCAGATTTGATCTATTGTGTTAGTTCAGCTGGTAGGGATGTCAGTTGTTGAGCAAGCACCATGGCAGTGATTTTTTTCCTTGAGTCCAAATTCCATCTTCACCACACCTGGTGTTTAAAAGAGTGAGCTTTGATATACACCGTGACAGCACGGCCCGGCGCGTAGCTGGCTGGAGTCCAGTACCTGCTCTTGTTTGTGGACCCGCTGAATTAGCTCTTCATCGCAAGCTGCTTTGTCTTCACATTTGTGCAAAGTTGTCAACCACTTTGATATCTGCAGATAAAAGGAGTAAAATGAGAAAAGAATTATTGTTTCAGTTATTCCTCTAGATTTTAATGTTGGTATTAGGTTTGGGTAGACCTGAAAAGCATGGGTAGTTTTCAAAGGTAAAGTCAAACAGCCAGCTATCATGACCTTTGCCTTTTGATTAATTTCTTGCGACTGGATAAGATAGCCTCCAATCTTTTGCCATTCAAACCCAGTTCAATGAGACATTTAAGAATCCCTTATGGCGGGCCTGTGTTTTGCCCTATTGATCCCAGTAAGCCTAGCCAAGGCTGCAAGTGCTTTTTAGTTTTCTTGGACATTCGGCAGACTCCAGCCTGGGGATGCTATGAAACTGAGGATAAACCTCCTTAACGTCTGGCAAACATTTTTGTTTCTGCACTCCTGCATATCTCTAGGCATAATTCTCTCTTCCCTCCAAACTTCAGGGCTGAATTTCACCAATAAGTTTCTCTCTTTGATAGACTGAAGCAAAATCTGTGGAGTCAAGCACGCTGCGTCGTAACTGCGGACAGTAATAGAGGGAAGACAATAATTTCTCTAGTCTACTTGTTTGATGCTATTCCTACTCATTTTTGTCACCTCCACTATCTCCAGAGACCACCAGACACTGAGGACTCTACCTGAAATGAAACAAGGGTAGGACTATGGGGAAGGGGTGTCCATTAAGGCCAGTCTGCACTAATGCCCGGGTAAGCCCAGCACTTCAGATAATGGCCACTGTTGAACTGTACTGTGGTCCTTTAATTAAAGACTTAGGCTGTAGAGGATATGGCTAAGGATGTCCCAAAGAGACACCCTGCTTCTGTAGGTCCGACATCTAATATTTCTCTGTGTGATCATTCACATGCTGTGAATACCTGAAGGAACATTGTAAGTATAGATATTTTCACATGGTCCCTGCCTGGCAGCCAGTAGAGTTTGAAGCTAGTGCAATCCTCTAGCAAAGCCACATTCTATGAGCTATGCAAAATGTTTTTGTGAGAACAAGTTTTAATTTTTAAGGAGTTCCTTTTCCAGCACTATTATTTGCTAAACCTCAGAGGATAACTATAAACAAGGGGTTATCACAGTCTGGGTGTGTAGCTTATGTAGTTTATGTGTTCTTGGGCGTATGCTGTTTAATATTCTGAGCAATGATGTGGAAGACACCATAAAATAACGACTGATGAGGTGTGCAGATGACACAGGTTTACGGATATATTAGATAAGGAAGCCTATAGAGCAGTGGTATAGAGATCTGTAGTGCTTGTAGTATGTACGCACATTCACTTAAGGCAAATATACAGTTGTACTTCTGTTAGGAAAATACGGGCTATACTTAGAGGAAGGTGACAGGGCAAAGGAAGTTTTCGAAAAGATTGGGCATTCGCAGTGTACAATCAGCAGAATTCAATATCATAAACAGAAGGGCTGATCTGATTCAGGGGGAACACTGAGGTAGCTATTAGAGCAATAGTCAGCTAAGCATTTTTGCTCATTTGGAGTACGTTATTTTAGTCTGGAGTCAAAGGTTCACAAATCTTGCTGAAAATAATGAATTGATAATGGAAGAGAACAGGTAGAAGCAGCTTATAATATTGAAAAACATTATGTTGTTGGATAAATAATATGTGAAGATACCCTTAAATGTCATAATGCCTACAGAGAATGAGGCCAAAGTAAAGGAAGTAGAAAAGGCAGTTTTAAATTCTGTCACTATGAAACTACTGAGTCTTGGATTCTATAAATTGTATAAAAGTGTGAGGTTTCTTTGGTTTGTTGGTTTTTTTTAACAAGTTCTGCACGTGGTGGAATAATTTTCTTGTGTGTCATAATTTCTACTCTTGTTAGAGCATGCTAAAAAGAGAAGTACTTCCTCAGGTTTGTAATGATACCTTAAATTTACCAGTAATGTGGGGTTCACTAGCTCTTCTGCCTCATGGCATCACCAGTGGCTTTTGTTAGTTCCTCACACTTCAGCTGTTTCAGTACTTGCAGATGATCTATTTGCTCTGCCGTTGCTTTTGCTCCTGCTTTCTAGGAGCAGAGCACAGCACTTTCTTCCACCTTCCATGTGCCTGAGCTATCCTGCCCTTCCCTTCACTCTGCCCCAGGCTGCTCCTTCCTGTCATTTTACCAGTTCCAGACTCCTCTCCCAGATCCTGTCCTCACTTCTTGGACTTCTACCCCTGCATGCATTTTTCTTGCTGTCTCCCCAGGATCTGTCTACCTCACCCAGTTCTGTCTTTGCAGTTTCTCCACAATCATATTTCCAACTCCTGTTGCTTGCAACTTGGTTTCCTTTCCTACTGCCACACTGGTCTCTGTTCCAATATGCCTTTCACATGGCTTTATCTCCAGATCTGAACTGGATGCTGTTATTCTCCTACCCTTCTGTGCCCAGTGGTATTGGGGCAGCAGCTTGACAGTGAAGAGGAAGCAGGATGCCAGATCTGGTTCCTCATAATTTACCTGTTTAATCCCTAGCAACACTTTGGTGCTGGGTAGATGAAGCTTTGCTCACATATAGTTGGTCTGGAGCTTGCTTATGCAGCCAGAATAGGAAAGTCAGTTACAGGAATCTGGCCAAACTGTATTCTGGCCAGAAGTCTGATTCTTCGTGAAGTTGAACAGGCATGGTGTCAAAAAGCACAGTTTTGATTAATGCAATTCCCCCCCAAGGAAATCATAAACCCCCTTTTATTAAAGGAAGAGAGTACTAGCCTCTGATGAGGAAAAGGTTACTAGAATTTTAAAATATGGACCAAACAGAATCTTTGTCCCATTTTGGGGGAGTTTCTTTTAAATGACTGGTGTTCTGCTTGGAGTACACCAGGAAAACCAAACCTGGTGCTTATAATCCTATGGAAAATGTTATCCCAAACTGTGCTGTTTGGCTATATCATTAGTGACTGAAGACAGCAGCAGAGTTCTACTTTAAATTGCTCAGATTTTCAAAAGTAAGTGCTGAGCTCTGGATGGCCTCTGAAAACCAAACTTCTTCGGGAGGGGAAGTGAAGTGTCCTGATCACCTGACACTTTAAAATGGAAGGCTTTCAATTTGTAGCATGTATCTGTTGGTCTTTCAGGCAGCCTTTGGCTAGGAACTACAAAAGGGTGGCTTTTCAATGTTCGTCCATGCATAAAAATATTTTAACCCTTCCCAGTTAGCTAACATAATCTCCGGTACTTTGAAGGCCCTGAAAGATCCAAGCTATCGCAACAGAAGTCTCAGCTCAGGAAGCTCCTCATATTCTCATTTTTTGTAATGACTCCAGTGAATCAGGGCAACTACCACTGTGGGATGAATCAGTGGTAGACTGAAAATCTCTGCATTGCACTGCATTGTGAGACATGTCCTGAGTCACATTCTTTAATTGCCTCAGATTGCAGCTGTAGAAAGTACAAAAATGAAAGCAATCCTCCACAGTAGCATGATGACTTAAATGGTGCCCTTTGACATTGCATGACTGAGAGCATAGTGTAAATGAACGCTCAGGAGTTCACTGGTTCTCAGGTTAATGGAGCAGAGTAGGGGCTGAAGAGGGGTCGTATAGTCATTCAAATTTGAAACTGATGGATGGTGCAGCTTAAATATTTTTCCATGTTTCCAGGTATGGCAAGGTAGGGTCCTTAGCATGGGAGCATCCTAAATCATTAGCCCTTCCTGAAACCTGTGGGTAAAAACTAGTCATACTCTGAGGTGCATGTGGATGAAAGATGTTGTGCAAAATACTCTTTAGGAATATAAAAGGAATCTAAAAAGACCATCTAGGAAATTCCCTCAAATTTCTGAAAGGGTTTTAAATTTCGAGGAAAATTAACTTTTTCTCCAAGGTTGTTTCGTCACTTGTTATATCAGGTTTCTTTGAGTGACTTGTGTGGTGATGGATGATGCTGAACAATGAAATCTATTTATGTAATATTATTGCAGTGATTGCTGAACAAGCATCACAGTTTTATTGCTCAGCTATTGCCAGCAGGAAACTTCAATCTCCTTCAGACTAAAACAAGTTGACGGTGAAATGATTGTGACTAGATATTCCCCTCTGTCAACTTTTCAACCTTGAAATACATGCCCCTTTACTGGAGGCCAACTTGAACATTTACCTTCAGTTAGATACCAGACAGAAGACTCAGGGTTAAATCCTCATTCTTACAGCCTATTCACATAGTGATGGGTGGATGTTCTAGTGTACATCCAGATGTTGACTTGGCCACACTAACTTTGATGCAAAGTAATTAGAAGAAACTGGGGGGTGGAGAGCCAGACTGGCTGTGTAATCACCAATCTTGCTCTGAAAGCAATCTAGCAATACTCACAGAGCACAGATCTGGTAAGTTGGGATGAGAGGTGTGCTAGCTCAAGGCAATGTCATAGGGTGCTGTCCTTGCCTGTCCAAATGGTGATTTTTAGCAACACCAAGCATTATCAGCTGGTTCTGGGCTGTTAGCGGCAGTGTACAGTTTGGAGGTATACTTGCTCCATTGTCTGTCTATAGCATAGAGACAAACGTCCTTTCTTTCTCTTATCTTCATCTGCTAGGAATGCAAGGTCTTTTGGGCACTGCCCACCTGTCAAAGTACTTTTGTACTACACCTCTTCTGACGTGAAGCCTGATCTCAGCAGAGACAGATTGTCTGTGGGTGGCAATAAGCTTTGTGTGATGAATGCAATTTTGCTGCAGCCTGTCATGACTCAATAAAATGCACTGGTTTCCAGTTTGCTAGAAGTTTACTCACTGACTTTGACCTATGCAACCTTTAGGACCTGACCCATTCTGCCTTACAGAGCCCCTCTCTGCCAATGTGTCATCACAGCAGAGATCAAGCGGAGTGTCTCCACTAGACCTGCCCACAGGGGAACCAGAAGAATTACTGAGAGCCCTGCCTTTGATCATCTAATCTTCCCTCAGTCCAACAAGACTGTGTAGATTGGTGGGACAATGAACATGAATTATATTTTGGGTGAGGCTTCTGTCTGAGGGTGGGGAAGTGTACAGGTCATTGGGTGTGAAGAGCTTATTTTTGCAGCCAAATAAATGTTAATATATAAGTTGGGTTTATCTTGTTCTACGAACATGAAAATGTTCAACCTACAAGATGACTCAATAAACAAAGCTTCACTGCCTATCAAGAAATGATGCCAACAGGGAAGGAGGAGATGACAAAACTCATTGCCTGAAGATGAGGAAGGTAATCAGTGCTTGCAGCTGAAAGTACTGCCAGCTTCCACAAATACCTCTCTGCCCTGCAGATGACCCAAACCAGAGAGCAGGAATGCACAGCAGAAAGAGCAGCTCTTTCCTAAAGGAAGCAATGCCAGATGAGGCAGGCAGGAACTGGTCACTACTGTGGGGCAGACAGCTGCAGCTCTGGCATGGGTGTATCTCCATTCTGACAGCAGCATGTGTGGTGGGGCAGCTCTTGGCTACCTGTGTCTTTGCTGTAAGGATTCCTCATGGATTGCCTGCGCGGCAACTTCTGAGAGAATTCTACTATCTGTTCAGAAACTACAAACCTTGCCATATGGTTGCTATACAATAAATCAAGGCACATATCGATGTTATTTCTGTTGTCTGATGCTCACCACCCCACAGCAGTTTTGCTTCATCCACAATATAACAAAAAGATCTAAAAGCCTTACATCTTTGGGCTTCATTAAGTTGGTCTCTGTTCAGACACACTGGACAGAAGATGTATGTTAAACAAATCAGAAGGAATGTCTGAGTGCACTCAACCGAAACAGATTTGTTTTCCAAGTATAAAAGAGGTTTTTTATCACTCCTGGCACATACATTTCAAAAGTGTTATACTGCAGGAACTCTTATTCTAAGGGTTCTTTGTAGCAGTAGTTGAAGGATTAAGGGCTGCTTGTTAGAATATATTTTTCTCTCAAAGAAAGTTGTAATCATAAGAAAGTGCAGGCTGTATAAGCCTTTGGCAGAGGATGCACATATGTAGTCGGGAAATCTTCTATCTCTTGGATCCGTAGTGGGAGACGTCAGCTCTCTCAAATAATCCCTGTTCTACAGTCTTCCAATTAGTGACTCTTATGTAATAATGAGATAGCAAAAGCAAGCGACTATTTAAATATGGCATGTGACCATCCCAACCTCAGCCAGGCCTGCGGGTGCTGCAGTACAGATGTATGGTGGTGGATAGCTTCCTCTGTATCACTGTGGAGAATAAAAGGCCAGAGGGATTCCTTCACCCACAGCAGAGAAATGGGGATGCACTGAACCAGCAATCTCCTCTATGTCAGTAGGTGAAGTTTTACAGTAACAATGATGTGAAAAGCGTTCATGAACTCAGCCCACTTCCAACTAGGCTGTAGTCTCCCGTCTCCCCACATCCCCTGACTGGCCCAATGGGAATCTCTCTTGAAAATGCTGAGAGGGATGGAACAAGAAAGGAGTCCAAACCGTTGCCAGTCTGTAGCAAGCCAGCATGTTTTCCGACAGCTCAAACCTGCATGAATGGTCAGGGACCATTTGTGGGAGACCATTTACCAGATAGATGTAGCAATCATTTCTGTTCACCTCAGACTGCAACAAAGAACATTCGTTATCCTGAATAGCCTGTTGTCATTTCTCCTTCTGATTGTAATTTTAGACAAATAAAAGATTTTTTCCTTTCCACTGGAGCTCATTTAGCCAAGCTGCTTTTAATGTCCTAGTGCAGACTTGTTTGCCTCCACTATCTATGGTTTTAAGAAGGACTGGTGAAGTCTTTCCCACAGGATTTCCAGTAGCAGTCAAATCTTGCTCAGTTGCACTGGGAGGTGGCTCTGTGTAATCCCTGCTAACTGGCCCGGGACTAGCTGGATGGCAATGGGCAGGGGCTATGGGATTGCCATGAGAAATAGCTAGCCCTGGAGTTATATCCTCTGAAAGGCCACTCCCAGAACAACAACAGCAACAACAAAACAACGGTCTTTTTGGATTTTAACGTATCTCCATTCTTTCTGGTCTATAGGACGCAGAGGGCAATATTTTGTTCTCTTCCAGACAGGAGCCTTTGCTGTGTCGCTGGATGTTGCTACTTGTATCAGCCAGTAGCTCTTACTGGCCAGTGCCCTTGCTGGCAATGGTGTTGATGGTGTTTGTTAGGCAGGTTTTCTGGTTGTTGTCTGTGCAGGGAGCTATGTGTTTCCATTCAGTATAAGACCCCATCTGTAAGGATTACTTCTGCCTTCACACATTTCCAGATTTGTGATCCTACTAGTCTGATCAGTTCTTCGTTCCTCTACACATTTCCAGATTCATTATTTTACTTGTCTGTTCAGTTCTTAGTACCATAGTCCCATAGTGAAATAACACCTGCTTTGTCTGAGGTGTTATTATTTCCGGGCACAGTTCAGCATTTACATTGTAAAAGGGAATTGTCTTTGATGTGGCTTGTGATCATTTGGGACCTATCTGGAAATGCCAGGGTCCGACCAACGGCTGAAGGTAGGGTGAACAGACTCAGTGGAGCAGGCTTTCTGCTTCTTGCCTTCCTTCACTGGCCCTTACCTCTAACATCTCACAGTTAGCTTATTATGTTGGGAACTTTCAAGCTTTACAACCTGTAAATCACAACTGTGTTTATCTAGAAGCACAGAGTTATTACTAAGCTACTATACAGCTTCATCTTTGTACCTCCAACAGAGTGACATTTCTACCAGATATAAAGTCAGTCTATTCAAGCACAGCTAAATTTAATTTTAAATAATAAAAAATGAAAATGCACAAAAAATTAAGGACCCTTTATTAGAGCAAAACACATCTGAGCTCAGCCCAGTGATCAAAAGCTATTTTACTGGCTTTTTCTAAATCACAGGCTCCAAGATACAGCTTCCAGTACACCACCCTGAGATGCACAGACTACTCAGACGCATTCATGAGAAACAAACAGCACGGAAAATCAGACTACAAATCAGACATATCAGAGCAGATTAAATAGTGTCTCAGTCAAGACTTGTGGTTTATGCAAGGTAGAGTATTTGTAGAATGCTGTGAAGAATTCAGGAGTAGGTTTTAGACACCCACTGCTACAGTTCGGGAAGTGTAGCTCAGTTTCCCAAATCTCGTTATTTCTCAGCAACAGAAAAAGGAACCAGACCTGGAGGAGGCCCCGAAGTGACCAAACCCAGTCCCTCTGCAGTCACAGCAACTAGGCAACCATTGAGATACACAGTCTCTGAGGCCGTGTCTGTTAGGAAACAGAAGACAAGGAATCACTCTTGCATCAAAAAGAAACCTCACTCCTCTGTCCCCTCTGACTTGGGCACCAGCTGGGCTGTTAAGAGAATGCCATGGTACTCAGTTGCTAATTTTTGCCTTGGTACTAAGTGGGAGGGGGGAGGTAGAAGCAACAGGGGAGGGCTTTTTGCTTGGCAGGGGAAAGGTAAAAGCTCCCACAAGTATCTTCAATGTATGGAAGTGCTTATCTTCTGGTGAAAAATATTCCTTTTTTAAATCAAAAGTCCACAAGTGAAGTCCAGCATTTTCTACTTTGGCAATGGGGTAATGAGAGATCTGGTCACAGTTCTTCAGAGGAAAGGAAGAACCTTATTCATGGGAAATCTGAAAGGAATTTCTGCAGGAAAGTGAAGGGAAGTGGTCTTACTCCTCAGTGCTAACAACTCACAGTGAGGTGATTTCCAGCATTGTACAAAAAATAGGGAAATGAGTACCAGGCTTACAGTAGATTCGTGCATGTCTGTTCCCAGCAGTTTCTGCACAGAATCTGTTGTCACAAGGCATAACATCATGCAGTATACATTTATGTCTTCCCAGCAATATCCTACAGGAATTTGAGTTACAAATGGCTAATGATTCTGGTCAATGCTCTGGGAAATAAGTGTGCTCATCCCAGAAGGGCTTATGTTCATTTTTCTTCCTCATGCTGGAATTTTCTAGAGAAGTAAATGACTTTACGTCTCTCACTCAGCATCTGCTTGACAAACTGGAACAGACTCTGCTTGTCCTTCTCATATTGCTAAGGCAGGAACTGCGACACTCAGGACCAGGAACAGTTTTGCTGCGCAGAGCAGAGCACTAGTGCCTCCCAAAGCCACTGGTGCAAATGGCACCCAGAGAGGAGCCTGCACAAACTCCTTCACAGCAGTCCTGATGCTGGTTGTGACCACAGCAAACACTGCAGGAGACCGAATGTTGAGCTCCATGGATGGTGATCTGGCTGTTAAATCACAAGCCACCCTGAGGTTTGAACACTGGCAAGGTACCCCCAAACAGTAGAAATTAAAGATTCAAAATACATTTGTCAGCATCAGTGTAACTAAATAATAGGGAAGAATACAGTTCTGCAGGAGACGGCTTTGGCATGCTGCCTCTCTCCTTGCTCCAAACCCCTGGCAGCAGGCTGTCTGGGTTACTTGAAGTGGGATTTGATTATGGCCTGCCAGCCAGAGCCTCTTCTGCTCTGCTTGACTGCACAATGTGAGTGTGTCAGGACAAGTTCACTGGAAGGGAAAACTCCACTGAAGTCAAGAGAGTTGTACTAAGAACAAATCCAGCCCATCATTAGGCTTTTTTTCAGGGTGAATTAAGTGCTGATGCAAGCAGGCGCAGGTCCCACAGCAGTTGGCAGGAGACTCAGGCCTGCCCATTCTGTGCTGCCCTGCTTTAGGACCAGCCAAATTGTTTGGTGCTTCTTGCCACATGACATTCCTCTGCAGAGGGAGATATCATTAAGGACAAGTATCACAAGTGCTTATAGCTGTGGAGAAAACTTCAGAAATCTAAGAGGAATATATGTCACTGTTAAAATACTATTTTCCTGGTACTGCAAAGAGTGTGGGAAACTAATTTTGAGACATCCACATGTAGTTATCACAACCAACTTTCTACTGTTACTACCATAGCAGCGCATTTGTCAGTTCGTTTTTGCCACTGATCAAATTACAGAAACATCCAGCTTATTTACTTATCTCATCATCCCAAATTGCCTTCTGTGGCAGTCTGGCTAGCAGTCTGGCTTCCCTTCCCACTGCCCACTGTCTCCAACTGGGACAGCGTCTGCAGCCCCATGCTGAGCTATTAGCATGGAGATCAGAACACGTGGAATTGAATGTATGGGGTAGAGTTTACTTAAATCTGATTTTAAATAAATGAATAAATAAAAATAGCACAGACACTTCTCCGAACATTGCATCATTTGTGGTAACCATTTATAGGTGAGAAACCTCCAGTTTTCAAAGACACCTGCTACTAAGTTTTCAGGCCACTGCATTGATCAGATATAGAAATCGGAGAGCCTGGCTGCAAAATAGATGCTCAAAGTACTCCATGATATCCTCAGCAATATCTCAGGTTTTTGGAGATTGTCTTCCAGGATTATTTCCCAAGATTTTTTGCCCAGTTTTCTTCTCTTTTGCAAAACACTGGCTGAGGCCAGATGTTCAGAAGAGCCAACCTCACTGCAGGATCTCTGTCACCTAACATACACCAGCACAAGTGCCTCCCCCGAGGCAGCAGAAACCAGCTCCAGGCAAATGTCTGGACAGGCATGGTAGAAATGGAGATACCACTAGAATGGCATTTTTCGACTCCAGCAATAAATTTGATATTAGTGTTTCGAGTGACGGTGGCCATGACATTTTGCTGAAGATTAGCAATGCAAGGGGAGGTTTCTGTCCTTTGGTAATAATAAACCTGAAGTATGGGTCACAAAACACACAAAAAAGCCCTTTTGCTACATGCTTCACAAAACCTAAGGGACTTCTCATGCAAACACTGGCTTGAAACCATGCCCATGGGCTGTACAAGCCTCTTGTTTACAGGCAAGCTCACCCCTTGGCAGTAGTATCTCTGGAATACAACTTCTGCAGTTACACAACACTGTCACTGCAGTCACACTATGCTACATTTTTTTAAAGGGCAGAAATATATGTAAGTATTAATTTGTAAACAGCATTGTCATATCAGAGATGGGAAAAATCACTGATCTCTGTGTGTGTGAATGACTGACATTGTACATGCTGATGTGCAGTCTCTGGTATTTGGGATTTCTGAGAGAATGTTGTTAAAAAGGGATCTTATTATTCAAACTAACTGTTCCTTCACAGAGTAGGGAAGGAGGGGGTGGGAGTGTTCTCTGAATGCAGGGAAATTCAGATGGTAAGTAACGTGTGATGGAGAGACTGCAAGTGGAACCCAGCCAGGTTTTGATTATGCCAGTTCAGATCAACACAAAAGAATCAGTGACCTGCTGGATTTAAATGGTCAGCTTTAGTGGCCTGATTCTACCTTTTATGTTAAACCCCATCAATGCTTCTTTTACACCACTTTACAAGCCCTTTGCCTGATTGAGGCCATAGGGAGTGAGCCAAGCACGCACTGTGGCTCAGGAGACACAACACTGGTGATGTCAGGGAAACCCTGTCCGCTCCTCCCAGCGCAGGGTTTGGCCCTTGATGTCCACATCTGTAGGACAGTCCTGGGAGGTGGCAGCTTTCAAAGATGTACTGATTCATGTACAAGCATCTCTCTTACCCATCTGCAGCCCTGGTCGGCTGTTATGCTAGGAGACATGTGGAGGTGGGCAGCAGAGCAAATAAATGACAGAAATACATTTGCTTATACATGTGAACATACAGTACCCAGCATAGATGGAGTGCATGAAGCTTCACCAACAGGGACTGACAGGACAGGCTTGAGAGACACTGAGACCTGTTCTGCATTGTCACAGACATGTTGTACAACCACAGACAGATTGCTTCACTTTGCTTTTTCATATTTTTACCTACCTGTAAAATAGGATGTCTGTGATCCCGTTGTGAGAAATTAGGGCTAGGAGCATGCCCTGAGTCACTGAGTACAACTCCACAGTACAGCACGCAGCATCAGCTTCATACAGACTTTAACTCAGCTCCCAGTTCAGATGAGTTAGAAGGCCTTCAGCTTCCAGTAACCTAGCCATTGCTCCACACACTTCCCTTGCCCTGGGCTGTGCGTGGATAGGGATTTGGAGTTTGTGTTATACCCTGGCTTCTCTTTTATTTTATTAACTTACATGAAACTCTTTTCCATGTTTGTACATATGTTGATGTAAGTGAAGAACAAGAGGTCTAGTAGGATAAAATAGTCATTTAAAAGGACTGTGCATTTAAATAAAGACAATACAGCTGGTCTGCGTGCCGGAGTGTTGTGGTTTGGGCCGGACTGGCCACTGAGACAAATGACAGGTGCTCTCCCCGACCTCTCTCTCTAAAGAGAGGAGGGAGAGAGAGAAAACGACTTACGAGTTTAGAAGGAACTAAACTACTTTAATGAAATATTAATAATAAAATAATAAAAAGGAAATAATGAAATATATACAATATATAAAAAACCAGTATCGAGCTCCCAGGTTGACAGTCACATCACTGGCAGGCACTGGAAAAGTCCCAGACTGTACTCAGCAATGGATGGGAACTGGGTTATGGCTCTTGATTCAGGAATGTAGGGATCAGGATCAAAGGCAGACAGAGTTCTCCTTCAATTGGCCGGCCATTGAAGAAAGAGGGCTGACCCTTTGATCCCTCAGCTTTTATACTGAGCATGAGGCAGATGGGATGGAATACCCTGTTGGTCAGTTTTGGGTCACCTGTCCTGTCCGCTCCTCCCTGCAGATATGACCCCTCGATGCTTTTCCACTTCCAACCCTCCAGCAGGGCAAATAACAAAGTTGGCTGGCCTTGGGTGTTGTAGCAATAAGTATAAGCAAGAGCCTCTCTGCATCCCGTTCCTTGGCATAAATTACAACTAATCGCGTCTTATCACTCAGAATGGACAATATCTCCACAATATGCTGTTAATTTCAGAGAGTTTCAGTTAGTTAGAAGAGGCTTAGCTGCAAAGTAAAATTACTGAACAGAAAATTGCTTCTGTTTAACCTCAAACCAGGACACAGAGAAACAAGGCTGAGACTCAAGACGCTTAGGCTGACTTCCTAATTCTGCTGGGCTCTATACAGAGGCTGCGTTTTAACAATTTTCCTCTTACTGTCTGGCCTTGAACAAGACAGCATTTCTGAGGCTGCTTTTATAAAATGAGATAAATGTATTAATTCACCTACTTTACTAAGTCCAGACTGATTCATTCCCAATGAGACAGAGGAAACAAGTTAGGTGTAAGTTGTTTTACTAGCTAAGAGGGTTAAAGTGTCATGAATTTACATGAAGATTTATACATATGCATAAATACACACATATACAACTTCTGCTCACAGCACAGAAGGGAAGGATGTGGCATATGTGTATTTCCACAAATAAGAATGAAGAAATTTTTTAAGCTTTCCATAAATAAACTACAACTGGGAGCAAAGAAAAAAGCAAGTTTTCATTATACAAAGGATTAATTTTCTAAATCTCTGAGGAGAATAAATGGAGTTGTTCTAGACATGGGAAAGATTTTTTTTAATATTGTGCTTGCTTGCTGTATTAAGTGTAGTTGGATCAATATGCTAGGCTGGCTTGTAAATATTGCTTTTCTATATTTAGTTATTTTGTGCTGTGTGGTGTTTTGAATGCAAATATATGGCCAGGTATGTAGGTAATGGTGTTTAGTGATTGGTCTAAAAAGCACTAGAAACTGTCTCCCCTATATCTGAGTTATGGCTGAGTAGGTTAGAAGCATCCCCAGTTTACGAATGTCCCCTAAGTCCAGCAGGTCTCCCAGCAGCCTTGCTGTTCATGAAATCTGTCTTTGTCACAAACAGCAAATCTTGGGCTATGGAATATCACAATCTCATTATGAGATGTTATCCCACAGCACAAATAGATTATTCTCAGCGGATTTACAAACAGCATAGCCAACATTGCCACCCGGACATGACAGATGTACTGGGTCCAGATTTACACTGAACCGTGATTTATGCTTGTCAGGACAGTGGCAAGAACAGGCTGCAGAGAAGACTAGAAATACTGTCAAGAGAGTTTCTCCTTCATGGTTCCTTAGACACCATAAACCCTGTCCTGAAGCATGGGGAGGGGGAGGGAGCAGGTCTCCCTTGCTCTTTCATTTGCAGCTGGACGTATGGAATAATATTCTGCTCAGTATTTCTGTCTGCAGGGCCTGAGCTGTGCCTTCCACCTGTGGGAGCAAAGCATATTACCCCCCACCAGTAAATAAGCCTTGTAATGTCCTTGTCAGCCCAGTTCATGGATCCTAGAGATGTATCTTAGAGGGCTAGGAATAATGTCTGTATCTGTCCAAGTTGCGTTGACTTCAGTGCAAATGGAGTAAGAATTGAAGATGCACCCTTCAATAGCTGCATAGCAGCCCTAGAAATATGTTTATGTCTCCCATTTGATCTGCCATTCCTTGCACCCACATCCAATGAACTTCTGTCCAAAGGGCTCAGGCCACGCATGGAGGGCAGGGAGAGAAGGTTGTGCTGGTCAGTGCTGACTGCCTACCCCTAGGCAGTTCCACCCTCACAAGCACATGCCCTTCTCCAAGGTTTTGCAGCAGGATGCAGTTCCCATTACCCAATTGCTGCCAGCAGCAAAGCACTTCCACTGCCATGTAGGGAATGACAGGCCTTTAGGACAAAAGGCTAGAAGCTGAGCTATCCGAAGGAGAAACTCTGTGGTTTCTGTGGAGCTATGGGAGTGGTCTGGAAATCACTAAATTGGTTGTTATGTTGGGTTGTTAAAGGAACCACATTAAGCAGGAGACAGAGTTTTTTCACACAGGAGGCCTCAAATTGTACTTTGTGTGGAGTGTGTCTCAGTACCACTCTGCGCTCTCTGGGCAACCACCCCCGGTGGCTTTCCAGGCGCTCCTTGTGTGCCAGGCCAAACATCCCTTGGCCCCACTGTCCGCTCCCTGCTTGAAGGCAGAACTGTTGGCTTTGCCAATGCTTGAAATCCATCCTCCAGCTCAAGCTCTGTAGGACCCTACCATCCAGACCTGAGCTGCGCAGGGAGCTGCCCTCACAGCATATATGTCTGCATAGTTAGGGCACCCTTTCAGTCGGTTGTCAGTTTACTGATGGAGGCAGGCTATCCAGCATCCCGGTGAATGAGGAGCAAAATGCTAATAACAAAAATGATACCAGTAAGAACAAGGTGGTTTTATTTAATCCAAGAACTGGCCTCCCTGAGAAGGGGAAAAATAATTGGCTGGGAATGAAGGTAAATCAAACTGAAACAGGGAAATAGGCTCCACAGAGCCTAAAATAAATGTGAGCAGACCTCCAGGGTTCTGTGAGATGAGACAAATGAGAGAGGAAATGATCCACTTAGAGCTAGAGGAGTCCAGATATCATATTAGCACAGAGGGGACAGCAGGAAAGGCCTTAGGGGATGTCTGCAGAGCTGTGTCACCCACAGAGCCAGCAGGGCTGATGGTACTCAATATCATGGCAGCCTTTAAGGCCAGCAGGGACTCACTGTTTCTAGGGCACAGGGAGGAGCCTTTCACTGTATCTTAATGAAAGAGGCAATCAGAACATCCTTGCACATGCATATGGGGCAGGAGTGTGAGGTGCTGCTGGGAAGAGAACATACTCTGCTTTCTGGAGGTAGAAGAAGTGGTGAAGGCTGCCCTGAGGGAGTGGGGAAGGAAAGGAGCTTGGCTGGGATGCAAGCAGAATTTGGAGAGAGGAGTGTGAGGCGTGGAGCTCACCCTGCCATGTTGAGTGAAACCTGGTCCCTAGAAAGGGGGCACTCTTCAACCTTTGCCTAAAGTTTGGACTACTACACATCCCTAAAACACAGTACCCTTTCACATGAGCAGCAGGCTACAGTGTAGTGCTGAAGTGAGCCCTCAATCCAAATTCAAGGCCACTTTGGGTCAATGATCCTTGAGCCCAGCAAAATGGAAGCAAAGCGGAACAGAGCTGGCATTTCTCCAACCAGCAACTTACAACCTAATTTCCATTTCTCAGCTACGGACGTTTTAAGCCCAAAGCCTTTCTGAGTAAAGTGTCTGTGAAAATCAAGGCCTTTCCAATCCAGAGAGTTTGTTTATAGCTCAGGTCTGCAAGAGTCTACTGCTTGAATTTACCATCTGTGAAATTTTAATGGGTGAGCCATAGAAAGAAGAGAGTTCTGCATGGCTTTACAGTAAAATCATGGATTTATGTTTTAAATATGAGATATCCACTGTGCAAAATCACAGTCAAGTAGAAGGTGAGTAAATGAAAAAGTGAAAAGAAAATGAAAATTAAATGAAAAAAATACCTGCATGAAAGTGAAACTCTGTTGACAGATTACAGTTATGTTCCTGTGGTCACCATTGCAACTAGTTTGTCTCCTTGAATAGAAGTTAGTAAGCTAGATGATCACTTATCTTGTCATTTCTACTGGGGATACCTTTTTTTGCAAAATTCATGCTAGCACTGATTCATTCTGGGCTTTAAGTATAAAAAAATGGAAATGACTCTTGAAATGCTGAAGAAAAAATTCATACAGAGAAGAAATAGATAGTGAGGCTGATGCAATGGCAATGCGATATCCATTTATAAATTATGTGTATCAGACACTGCCTCTCCCTAAAACAGAGCAGGTTTGAATTCAGTGTATAATTACATTATTTTTCTAAGCCAGGGAAATGGGAAATGACATGCCCACCTGGGAAATGAGCACTTCTCATGATGAGGCTGCCAAAGAAGCAGCACGCAGACATCGCTATATCTCATTAGTTCAGACTTGTGGGGGAAATTCCCAAAATTAAATCCCTAAAGCCAGTGTTGCAGCATGATTGATATGGGTCCTGGTGCAGGGAACAAAGTGGGACTCCTGTCCAGCCAGTCCCCAGTACTCAACTCCCATTTGCCATCTTCTTAGGCCAGGACCCAGGCTGCTGCGCTGGGAGTCTTGCTGTGTGCTTCCTGGTTGCGTCCTCCCATACAGCTTTAAATCTGCAGTGTTTCTCTGGATAGATGAATAAAATTGCTTCTGAATGCAAAGATACACAAGATATAGCCGTGAATAACAGTTACACTTGAGCCTAGTGTTTCACCTCATTGCCTAATCAGTTGGAAAGAGAAGCAGGAGCCTTCTTGATGATTGAGGGACTGAAATACCAATGCTTCTGTGCTGAATTCATGCTTCACCATAGCCTGTCTCTGAGCCTAGGCATTTCTGCTCACTCAAGACATACTGACATTTACTTTCTTAAATCCATCACTCTTTGGCTGTTCATGGGAGCAGCACCTCTTGAAATTCAGGTGATTTAAGTAGATATTCAAGTATGAACTTCCTTTGATTTGGCTTCATAAAATGTTTCAGGGTTGCCCAGAGTGAGACACTCAGCTTTTGGGTGACCAGCAATTCCACCTGGAGTGAATCAAGAATAGCTTTTACGCTTTCATTCTGCAACTTACCATCTTGCAGGCTCCTTTTCAAAATCTCACTCACTAGCAGTCCCTGAGCTCATACACTATATAGTTACCAGAACAAGGGCTAAGTCCCAGAGCAGGGAAAGCGTCCTGTGAAAGTGCTTGGATGAGGCCATAGGAAATGCCTGCTACATTGCTCAAGGCTATTGGTTAGAGCCCAATTTTCATCTCCAAGCAACTCCAGTCTCATCTACATCCTGCCTGTAGTCCTTTGCCAGGAGCCCCATGTATCCCCTTCTATTATGCTCTCTCGATCGTAACAACACTCTGTTACTTCATCTTAGGTTCTGCCTCATGAGAACTCATCCATGGCAGAGTGAAGTCAATGAATGGATTTACCTGGAGGTCTCCAGTGGGTGTTAGATCAGGTCCAAAGTGTACTGGTGGCTCTTCCTAAATAACATGTGTTTTAATTCTGCCAGGCAAGCTTTCCAAGTGTCTCTGCTTAAAGTTAGTCTTCTAAACCCTTCTTTAAGCATCCGGATGAAGCACCAGAGCCTTCTGAGAGCTTTAGCTGACTGACATTACTGACACTGCAGCCATGTCTCCAAGACAGCAAAATACACATTTTGTTTGGAGCAGGAAACTGTTGGGCTGAATTTGTTTGCAGCAGGAACAGAGTTTTGCTATGAAGTTTGTTGTCTGTAGTACAAGGAAAGGTCATATTTTATTTATGGTTGATAGACCTGTGAATAAATACATCATTAGTGCCCATGATCCCAACACTTACTTCTGCTCTACAACAAAAGTGAAGCATTTTGTGACAGTTAGAAATATGGCAAGGCAAATATTGGCCTTTTGAGACTCTGGAAAACTTCCTAGGTCTTTCACTCTTTGTGTATGTGTGTGTTTTCACTGGCTGTGGCCAAAGCCTGGCTCTGTTTCTGTAACTTTCAGTATTTGGCTTTGAGAAGAGATTAGAAAACTGTAGAGTTTGACAGCTTGGTCAAGGGTAATCAGACACAAATATGGCGACACTGCAGGACAATGCCTACCGTGTCCCTGATGCCCTGAGTTTCACAATGAAAGGTTTAGGTAGGTTGAAGGGTCCACTAAAACCATGCCAATCAGCCTGTGACAGATGATACAAATCTGAAATTTCTACAGGCCTTCCACATTAAGGGAAAAAAAGAAAATAAACTTGTGATTTTCACTTCTTTGAAAGTCTCCTTTCCTGCAACACCATCAGGAATGTGATACTGGGTGAATGTGGATGCAGGACTCTCCATCTGTCATGCTCACCAATATTGCCTTGTTTCTGTGTTTCTTCACAGACTTATGCTTGTGTGAGAGCCCTCTGAGGCAGAGATCCTCCTTTTTTTTTTTTTTTTTTTGGTACAGCATCTGGCACAGTAGGGTTTGAATCCATAATCAGCTCTTGTGTGCTAGCATTAGACTTTTAAAACTGCATGTTGCTCTTGCACTAGGCTTCTGTGTACAGGTGAACTCCATCCTTTGAGATCTCATTATGGGGCAGGGTTTCATGCTCTGAAGGTGTGGCAAAGGTAACAATTTAGGGAATTCTCATGCCCTACATCTCACTCCACCTACCCGCTTGATTTTAGCAGTGCAACTGTTTCTTAGGCCCATGCTAAGAACCAGAATAGGGAACTGATCTGGCTTTATGAAGAAAAAAATGGCTAAAGAATGAAGTTGTAT
Source organism: Burhinus oedicnemus (assembly GCA_008921705.1). Taxonomy (NCBI): domain Eukaryota; kingdom Metazoa; phylum Chordata; class Aves; order Charadriiformes; family Burhinidae; genus Burhinus; species Burhinus oedicnemus. Next base: position 125,269 of record VFFE01000393.1, on the reverse strand, counting down.
ATTCACTGCTGGCCCACTAAGCAAAGTCTCAGACCCTTGTACAACCAAGGGAGTTCATTGTAGCAAGTGGATGGGAACCAGCAGTAGTACTGGGTTAAGCGTGGGAACCAGTATGGCTGCAAAATGCTTGATTTGCTGAAACACAGTTTTGAAGTGTCTTCCTTTTGGTTTCTCTTTCACCCCATTAAAGTAATAAAACCTCCTACTCACTGATTAAGAGCCAGCTGTCTCTGCTCTTAGGGAAGATGCTGGTTATGAGAGAATAAGAGCACTGAACTGATGCTCATTACCTGAATTGGCAGAGGTGCAAATCTGGGTCAACAGGGACCGGTCAGGTCAGGCCAGGGGTGTTGCAAGACTCTGTTTCAGTGCTACACTTAGCTGCTCTGCTTCACAAGCACTGATCTACTTGCTTTTTCTTTCATCTCATGCAGAGCACAGAGTGCAAGGGGACAGGTGCTCTGATTGCTGTCATCAGCTGTAGTTGATGACTCTTAGTTTGCTCATCTGTGCAGCAGAGAAATCAGTCAGTTGAGGTAACACACTGACATGCATTTTGCCCCAAAGCCTCTCCAGCTAGAGCTGAGAATAGCTTTTGTTCTGCCACAATAGAGAGGAGAATTCTCATGTATATTTTAAACAGCATGCTGAAAGCAAGGACTGATCTTCCTTGCTGAATCCAGAGAAATTCTATTGAACTCAGTGAAAATTGCATCTGAAATCTCTCAGAGTGATAACAAGATCAGGTCTTGCAAGCTCTCTGCTATGCCTATAGGGTTAATTGCCATTAGCAAATTAATTTTCATTTGCTTCTGTCTAAATAAGCCATGAGAATCCAGCCATCATTACAAATAAGTGTACTAACACTGCTAGCATTGTCCTTTCCTGTCTACTGCTTCTCTTCTGTCCTCAGTTGATTTGGACACAAGTGACATCAGTCACTTCTGGAGTGATTGCAGGCAGGGTAAGTGGATGTGGCAGAGAAAGGAAATTGCAGGAGGACCTGACCCAGCAGAGAAGCAGGGAGACACTGCCACAAATCAGTCCAGGAGAGGACTGTGCACATCTGCAAATCTAATGGAAGAAAGGATGTGATTTTATGGCATCACTTGTAATGCAAGAGAGTGTAAATTCATCTATAATCCAAAGTGCACTAAACAGTAGACTGCTGACGGAGGATGTGTCCACTTACCTTATGCTCTTACCTCACATATAACTACAGAACATCTGATGGCTCCCAGGTATGAATAAAGTTGGCAGGCACTCTTGTGTTGTCATTGTCTGACTCATCATTATAGCTACAGTTCCATCCCATCCTTAATTTTGGTAACTGAGCAGGTCCAAATTCTTGCATCTGTGAGGATTTGCACACATAAAATTGTATTTTAAATTTGGAGATGTCTTTTCACCCTCTGCTTTCACTGCAGAGTGTGTAGTTGCTGACTATGTTCCCTTTTGGGGTGGGGGACCCTCAAGTAGACAGATAAACAACTTTGAAACTTCTTTCCTCTGGCAGGCTCACACAGATCTGGTTGAGGAAGCCACACTGCAGTGGAATGCCCCAACACAATGTAGGCTGGTTAGAAAAGGCAAGCTGATGTAATTAAAGAAACCTGCCAGCAAGAAAATGAGATCTAACTTGCCTCTGACATCTCCATTGTAGGGGGTTATATGGGGAGAACTGGTGACAGCTACTCAAATTTTACGGTAAATCGTACTGGTGCTGGACAGACAACTGACTGGCTGACCAAACTTTTGGCTTTAATACACAGTCATCTGTGTCAACTCCCTAACATGCAGCGAGGCACAGTTTCTATTACAGCTTTCCTGCTGGAAATTGAGTAAATATACTTAAAACAAAGCAAACTAAAATGTCACAGTCCATTAACAATAACTGAGCAGAACTGAGAAAGGAAGAACAGGATAGCTCAAGGAGCCAGGAGCTGGATTACCTGTGGAGAGGGTAGGCACACAGAGATACACAGATCAGACAGTACCATAGCCACCAGCCACTGTGCATTACAGCCAAAACGTTGGTCAGCTATCCATCTATCCACCTTCATAACACCTCTGCATTATGGATTTGCCCATCTCTGCTTGCCTGTTACACACTGTAGCGGGTGTCAATGACTCAATAACTTTTGCTTACAATATACCTGGGCTGGCCTGGCTGAAGGCATGATTTATCGCAGTTTTATCCATAACATTTTGCAAATTGTTCCTGTGTCTCTGTTTTACTCTTGCATGAGCAGCTGTTAGAGTCTTTCTTCTGCATACTTAAAGTCTTCATTTTCTTCTCCTCTAGCAGTGTGTTGTTTACATGCCCTGATTAGAGTAATCAAAGGAACTTGAGAGATGGCTGGTTCATTCAGTTTGATTTTTGGCAGAAAGGTAGGCACTTTAAACCTTGGAGTAATTTTGTACAGTCTTCCTCAAATATCCCTTTTCCCACAAAATGAAGAAACCAGTTTTTCCCAGCTCAAGACGCTGTTTGAGGTCAGATTGTATCTGTCTATACATTGGTGGAAATCACAAACATCTGCACTGAATTGCTGTCATCACATAGGGCTCACAGCCACTGTCTAGTTTCATCCACCCGCTTCATCTACTTCAGTTCAGCGCTCTGTGGATGAGAAACTCCTTTTATTTCCTGCATACATAGGGTCTAGCTGCCATACATTAATCTAATACAAGCCATGAAAACACAGTACAATTTACAGCTAAGTTGCTGAGGTATCTAAACCTTTTCCAGTGGATTTCCTGATGTTGAAGCTGATGTTTTAGCAGAGCTTTTGTTACAGCTGTATAAAAGCATTTCTGCACTATGACAAAGGCAGTCCTAATTCTGAGACAGTTTCCCTGCCATGCCCTTGTTTCAGGGTACAATCACTTCAAAAGTACGTGTGAAAGGAGGGAACGGGCGGTGGCATCTGGTCACACAATGTAATGCCCACATTTAGGACCTTCAGGACTCCTGTCCCACTTTGGATTTCCTCTATGCTGTACATAGTGAAACTGCAGGAGAATGAATGCTGTAGAAAGGTCCCATGAGTCCCAAAATTTATTAAATTCAGGTTGGTGAGTGGGCTGGGATGCTGACCTGGATCAGGATTGCAATGTTGGCACTTAGCTACATCTTTAGGAGCTAGCAGCTAGGACTGCCAGATTAAATTATTTGCTATTTCTCAGGCAACAGCTCCCAGCTTCCAGTGTGCATTCTCCTGTACCAGAGAGTTTTGTGATGTTCTGTATCCATTTATTCATGTTTATTTTCTGTCATCTAGTCTGTGTGCAGGAAACAGACAGCACATTGGACCTGTTTCTCGTGGCTTTCTCCTACTCTGGCCATATATGCCAAAACAAGTCTTTGGAAATACCTGCTCCATTGGGCACCTCCACCCCTCTCCATCTGCAACATAAACACCTACCTGGGCTCCTCAGCTCTAGAGCAGAGCACAACGGGGAAAAAGGGAACACAGAAGTATTATTAGGCACCTCCTTTCTTCCCCACGCTGCTGGTTTGAATATTAGCTAAAGCAACAGAAAACCAGGCTATGAGAGGGACAAAATCACACTGGAGAGGAGGCATGTACAACCATATGCAGGCAAGGCACATGGATGAGGTATCAGGCTTGGTGTTGTACATGAACGGGGTAGGAAATTTCCTCCTTCATTTGCAACTTCTCTCCTACCCTCACTGCTAGCATAGCCTGCTGCCTTACTGTGTTTCACTGGTGGTCAAGGTTATCCCTTCCCCTCCAAACCACATCATGTGACTTCAGCTGCCACTGAAGGAGGACAGACATGGGCCAACCCACTGCAGATCTGCGTGGGGTCTGTGCCAGGCAGTGGAAGGCTTTCCTGTGCTAATGCCCCATGTTGTCAGCTGAGGACTTCATCCAACAAGGGATTCCTTATGTTCTAGTGCCAGGAAGTAATGTGGTAAAAAGCAATTAAAACAAATACTTCTCTGAGATGTGTTGTGCAAGCCAACCTGGAGAGGACAACACTGTAATCTTTTTGGTGTTATTGTAACATATTGCCCATAAGGAATAACAAATATCGACTTCAAATTAACTGTGATACACACACTGAAAGCTAAGTGGAGTGAATGAGGAGAGACCAGAGATAAAACAAACTGCTCTCCAGATATTATTCTGAAAATTAAAGTGAGTGGATGGAAGATATATATCACAAAAATAATCTATTATGCTCAGTGTACTAGAGCAGAACTTTCACCCTTTTAAACTCTCATTAAAATGCAGCCATTTTTGTTTCAAAGGATTAATATGTTGGCTCTAAAGAGAGAAGAAAAATGTGATTCATGGTGTGCTTGGAATTAGATATTGTTAATTGAAAATAACCCTAGGCACTTACACAGTGCTTTTCAGCTCAAAATCTTGAAACCAGTTTTTTCTTTGTGAATTAAATTCATTCATGTAAAGGGGCTGCTTAAAGACTTCTGTGAAGCAAAAATCTCACCAAAAAGTACTGTTGGAGCTCTTGTATGCTTACACTGTGCACTAAGGCAAATATCACCTTTGGGCAGAAGGCTTTTGAACATGTGAGGACTCACTGTCACATAGGAACAAAATACCTGTCCGTAAAACTAGCAGGGAATGATTTATGATCGTTTGGCTGCAGCTGAATGGATATTTGTACAGCTAGCGAAAACAAGCCCCCTGGAAACTCTGAAAAAAAATGCACTGGTGCAGTCTGACTTCTGTCACTCTGAACATGGAAAAACAGTCATTGCGAAATGAGGACTTCGTAGCCATGTGCAAACTCCTCATCAAAATTAACACAGAGAATAAATTACTAGTGGTGGTTGTTGGCCACAGCAGACTTTCTGATGCTCTGAATCCTCTAGTTTAGCAGGAGGGCTCAGAGCATCATAAAGTCCACTGTGGTCGACAGCCACAGCAAGGTTCTCCAAAGGACTTCCACAAGAGCTGAAAGGTAAGAAAACTGTTAAGGGACTTGATGAATTAGGGTCAGCAGCATGCAACTCACCTGCATAGCAAACAGTGTTTCTGCTTGGCAAGTTGGGAAATAGGCACATGCAGTGTGGTGGTTTGCCTAAGGTCATGGAACAATTTAGTGCGGAGTAAAATGAAAAAGCCTTGAGTCATGTCCTTTCCCTCACCCTCCCAGTGTCAAATGAAGAAGGAGCACCATTAATGAACTATGGTAAATTCATAAAGCGTCAAGCAAAAGCCATTAAAATTAATAAAAGCAGAAAGAGCTAATTCAGAGAGTGCTCTGTTCTTCTTTGGTCTCTGGAGTACTACAATGACATTCTGTAGTGGTGCTGTGAAGATTTATGGTTTACTTGCTTGTACAGTACTGCCATTGATGTGTTGGAGTGAAGATTTAGCTTTGTAAGCCATTTGCTTCTGAACTCATTGCATCCTACTTTAAGTTTGCTGCTAAGTGGCTGGGATTTAGAGTGTCTGGCACAGTGATGTAATCAAAGTCACACTTTGGCACACAGAGGCAAAATACGTCATTGGTATCAATGCTAGGCCAGGAAATTTTGCAATGAGCCACCAGATTAAATAAATTACTCTGGAATAAAGATGAAGAGAGCACCACGTGCTGAGAGGAAGGATCTGTTTGAAGTGGAGAGAACAGGAAGATGTTTTTCATGTGGCTAATTGATGCAATAATTCCAGCAGGAAGACTTGTTACTGATGAGTGTATTCAACACCTTTGAAAGCCCTCTGGGAAACAGAGGTGATGAACATCTTTGATAAGCCATTTTCTGTAGGCTTCCACAGCCTTCCTGGCCCCTAATGACCTTCTAGTACCATTAGCTGGGGTCTGCCATCTACAGCTCCTGGAAATAGGAATAGCTTCCTTTCACACTGTGTCTGGAAGGCAGATAATGAGATAGGGAAAGATACAGATACAAGAACCAATGAAGACCACTAAATCCCGAGTGCTGTATTCTTCACCCAGCTTTGGCTCTGGCTTCTCTGAGGAAGAGCTAGATGTAAGCTGCATGTAAAAGGCCAGTGATATTAAAACACTTGGTTCTGAAGAGACCTGGGAATAAGAAATGCCACACAGAAGAAGCTATTACTGTTGTCATTTTATTGTGGGCAGTTCAGGTCAGCCTCAAAGAGTGGTGGAGGAAAAGGGTGGAATGGAGGAGGCTGCAGGATAAACCTTAGGATGGGCAGAGAGTGCACTACCCGTAGTGGGACTTATGACAGGGCTATGGGCAAATCTCTCATACCAGAAACCCAGGGAAGTAAATGAAAAAGCTCATATTGTTGTCAGCAAGGTCAGGATTTCACAGAGGCCTGACCCTCAGCTTTATGTAGTTCAAGGTATAGGTCACAGCCTCACAAGGGGAGCTTCAACAAAGCATGGCACAGGAGTGATTTTTGCCTTTAAGCTGCTTGATATTTCACCGTGGCTTTTATGACCTGTTCTTCTCTCATATATGTGACCTCTTCCCAAGGCTCTGCAGTGAATTCCTTGCAGAGGTCATTAGTGCCTTTCCTGAGGCAGCAAACGTGGAGACAAGGGGCAAAGAAAAATTTGGGTTTCACAGGAGCTCAGCACAACATTCTAGAAACATCATCTCTGCTTCCTGGACAAGATATAGGTAGGCACAGACTTGAGTTGGTCCTCAGATGGCTTTCCAAGCACATGATAGGAAAAACACTAGCAGTGTTTCAATTAGCACTCTGCAGCTCTCCAGACATGCCATGGCCCTCAGAGCTCTGAGTTCACCACAACACTGAGCCTCCGTGTGTTAATGGAGTGGGACCTGCTGCTGTGTGCACTGCCTCCACAAAGCACATGTTCCCTGCCAGCCCAGAGGGAAGAAACGGCAAAATCACTGAAGTTGTTTGGCTCTAGCAGAAGGTGGAGTTTGAGGTCCTGTTATAAAAATCACAAACAGGGGGCCTAATCCTTGGCCCTTACTGTCTCCCAAAATTAAGTAAATTTCCCACAGAAATGAAAGGAAATTTTATCTGAATAAACCTCCAGAATTTACTGGCTTTACTTTGCTTAAGTAACCAAGGAGAATTTATACTGATCATGTATTTTCCTGTGGAAAAATCCCATGAACTGTAATAGAGGAGACCCTGAAAAGCTTTTATCTTAATTACTGCAGAAAATTACATAGAATTAGATCCTTTCTAATGGTTTTCTGAATCATCCTTTGGGATTTGATAGCAGGAATATAATTCGCTATTGAATTGTATAGACTTGTGGAAAAACAATGCCTATAGAAAAGTGTTCACTATCTATTAATGTCTGTAGGGCTTCCTTATAAAAGGTTTCTAAAAGCAAATTTACAAATACTTCCAGGGGGTTCTATTATGCTGTACACCTCTGTTAATAATGCACACTCATTAGAGTAAGAAATGCAAAAATAGACAGCAGAGACCAGTGATCTGGTTTCTGGGAAAAAGGACAGCATGAAATCACAGGAGACCATCCTCATAACCCCATGAAAATGCATCACATAGCCCAGAAAGGCAAAAAAAGCTAAGGTTTTGATCCTGCATGGAGTTCCTGCTGGCAGACCCTTGTTCCCACCTAAACTCTGCAGCTCTAGGGAGGTGCAAAGAGCTTTGCTTTGGATTACAGCTTCACAGACTGACACTGTAAAGCGATAATAGAGTTTGATCATACCCTGGAAGCTTGCATGCGAGAAACCATGGCTGCATGCGTAATGCAGGAATAACTGATCAATTCCTTGTTTACTTCCTTTAGCTGAGCAGCCTGGTCTTTCAACTGCAATTACAGACCCCTCCTGGGCAGACTGTGCTGTACCCAGCCTGTTTCTTTCTCCCCTAGTACTTGCCACACTAACAGAATAGGACTTCCCGAACCCTGCTCTGCACCCTCACTTCCACCTCACAGACATCAATACTGTCACATAGCTATAAGGAGAACTGGGTCTTAGTTGTGCAGTCATTTGCTACAGATCCAGTCTCACAGTTAACGTCAAGGTTATCGCTAATGATGGCAACTGGCACTGACTTATGGCTGTCCAATTCCTGATGTAAATCCTTCTATTCCCTCCTGACTCTGGGGACTACTCTCTATAGCTATCACTTTTCCTGCTTGTTGAGGGTGCTCATGGCACTCATGCCTCCAGGTCACATCCTACTGTTACAGTCTCCTTAATGACACTCGTGCTGCAGGGGATGGGGCTTCTGATGAGGAGATAGTTCACAATGTCATTTCTTCAGCAAAGAAGTGACAGTGACAGGAATGCTGTACCAAGAACTGATCCTTGGTACAAAGCTACCTCCAGTGGCATCTACCTTGCCTAAGTTTCTGAGGAATTTTTGCATTCACAGCACAGTGGGGTGCTGTCATGAACTTGGTGTATTTAGGTGTGATGCTAAGCTCCTCTTCCCATCGACAGGCTTTAAGTAATGGCTACGCAATATCTGCTTTGGGACTTTTTCATTTCTGATGAGCATTTCTGTTCCTTTTTCTGCTTATGCTACTGCTTTTGCTTTGTTGTTATAGAACCTTGAAGGAAAAGACCTTGCTGAGTGCAGTTGTATGCTTTTCAACAGATTTGTTATTCCACCACCTGATGGGGGACTTGCTGCACAGTGCCTGACACTAGCGCTCTCCGCCAGAGTTCCCCTGAGTTTAAGCAGTACAGCTAAGGCTGCCAGATGCAAGTGTTTGCAGAGCTGAGGACAACAGAAGTCATAGCAAATGCCTAGGTATCTGTCCTCATTCACCTCTTGCAAGTTCACAGCAGGGAAAATGGAAGAAAGATGACAGCAGCAACGTCAGGATTTGCCTGTGTCTGCAAAACAGCTGAGGAAGTAAAAGGAAACACATTGACTTTATGTGACTTTCTTCCCAGGTGACAACATGCCAAGCTTTCAGAACAGGAGTCACAGAGGGATTGTAGCACCAAAGGATATTGTGGCTTATTTTGAGAAAAATGGACTTAGGAAAATGTTACAAAGGTCCTTCTGTGGCAGGTATCCAACATTGCATAGCCATGCATTGAAAGTCCACATGATAAATGGTGTTTGATAATCTCTGACTAAAGGATGTTTTTCATTTCCCAGGGATCCATTTATATTTCAGGTATTTGTTTGCCAGCTGCTAGCACAAAACACTTAACAGTAAATACAGATCATTCCAGCAAGCAGAAAACAGCATGCCCAATACTGGAAGTAGAAAATAAATTATTTTAGTTATTAGATTTATAAGTTGAACCAAAGCTAGAAAAACACATTCATGCATGTTGCAGTTCTGGCCAAGTCCTGGCTCACTAATGTCTTTCTTTTGTGAAAAGCACAATTTCCTTGATTTTCCATAACTTCCCTCTCCTCCCTGCCTGCCTCCCATTTTTTCATTATTTTTCATCTGCAATTGTCTGTCTTGGCAGACAGACAATCCTGTGTTCAGGACACAAACTCCTACTCCTTATTATAGACCACTAAGATGCTTTATATGACACGTTTGCAGTCTGTCACAAGCATTACGGGAGATTTTTCCATTATAGATTGTTGTTGCCTTTTGTTTATCCATCTCAGGTCTTCTCTTCCTCAGATACGTACCTATCTACCAGCCAGAGCTGTGCTGAATGCTGCTTCTCAGCAACACAAAACCCAAGCTCTTAAAAATATGTCTGCAGTGGCCAGGGAATGTCCCTTTTGCCATCAGATGCAGAAAGGTTTTTAGTGAAGTAAGGCAATTAAATACAGTACAGAGCTCAGGCCTCCTGGATTTCATTTCATGTTAATGTATTTTTATAGAAAGACACTCAGAAAGCTCTTAGATCTTCATGCTAGTGAAAGGGAAATTGATATAGAAGTCAGTGGTTTGACAATCGGTTACAGGTTGGGATACTCTAACAGGAAGCACAATGTGGGGAAAGGCAGAGGAAAGGGACTATTGGCTTTCAACACAGGACTAAGGGTCCGTGTTTTCTCTTTGTGTGCATGCTGCGACAGAGAATTGCAGCATTTCCTGCAATCCTCCTTTTCCCCACTGCTTTATGACAGCTTGCAAGAAGTGTATTCTCCAGGGACATAGAAAAGAGTCTGGGGGCTGGAGCCTTTTTTGTTTTCAAACTTGGAAAAATATCCATCTTTTCCAGCTACAACGACTACCCAATGGTCTGGAGCACTGAGTCACCTGTGAACTGAATGTGGGATTTTAAATAACAAATGATGCTAGGATTGGTACATTACGAGGCTCCAGAGAAGTAGCAGGTATGTCTAAATCACAAGGACAGTTGCTATTTAACAGAGTCTGCGTGAAAAGTGCCATCTTGAAATCTTCTCAAGACCTGCAAAACGCGATGTGGTGTTTGAACTGTTGCTAGTAGCCACCTTGGACCAGAGGGTTGTCACAGGAGAAATGGTGTAACTGATTTTTCTCACCCTAGATCTATACATCACTGCAGGCACAGACCCACTGGCAACTTTTCTAAGCTTCTGAGTAGAGAGAGAGTTGCTGAGTGAGGTCTCTGAGTATACAGTAAAATGAAAGAGAAGTGCTAATGATCAGTTCTTCATTATGTTTATATCTGATTTCCAGTACAATAGGGCCCTGATTCTCATTTGTGGCTTTTGATACTACTGTAATACAAGTAATTAGCTACAAATGAACAACAGCAATGAGTGTGGTCAAGCCATATATAATGCATGTAGGTATGTAAGGGAGTGTGTCTTGCTGTTTGTATTCTCTGACCTGCCCTACCAGAATTTATTTATTATATATGGAACCAAACCCAAACACCAAAGCTGTATCCTCTCCACGTAGGGGGAATTTGCACATAGATCAGGGATTTCATGTTCTGGCCATATCCCTGTACCAGAGCCTTAGCTCCAGTGCAGCACTACAATGCTCAACACTGCTCAGATCTGAATCCAAATTTTACTACTTGAGTTAATCCCAATTTAAAGATAAAACTAATGACAGAAAATTGACATAAGCCCAGGAAATGAGCAGCAGAAATATTTCCAAACATTGCTTACAGAGGCCCTGAGCCAACCCACTTACACACTATGAAGTTTATCAGATCAACTTCAAAGGTGTCTGTGTACAATCTTATTACACTTAATAAAAATGAGATAAACAGATCACCAGTATATTATCACCAAAAAAACCAGGACACCGAGGCAAGAATAGTAAATGATCTGGCTGGGGTCTTTCAATAGTTAGTGTCTGAAGCTGGTTTAGAATCAGGATTCTGCTTCTTAGAACCTGACTTCAAAAACCCTGGTGGATATATGAGCGAGATATATTTCTAGCTTGGGATATGCACTAAGTATCTGGTATTCTTTTAGAAAACGTTTTAAGCATCCTGACTATGGGTACTTTGAGGCTGGCTATGACAGATGCAATGCCATTGTTTCAAAAGATTTTAATGAGCACAGCTCCACTGCCATGTGGATGGCTCGATGCTGTGCTCTGCTGACAGGACGCAGGACATCACAACTCTTCACAAGGGGAGGCTTTTTTTTTTTTTTTCAATCAGGAGGAAAAGTTGAAGTCTGTCAAGGAGGCAACACACTCCTTTTTAAAACTGTCTCAAGATTGCGTTGTGTGCTGGGTGCTATTGATCTGTCATAATCCTTTGCATACGGAAATTGTGCCTGTAAATCACCCAGATTTTTATTTACAGACACCAACTAAACAAAGTCTCTGGTGACTGGAGGGGGAATATGGGCAGGCAGAGCTTCTCACGGTCTCCGGGAAACATCTGGGACACACTAGGTGTTTGGAGAGGGACAGAGTTGAGTATAATCCATGCTGCTTTGGCTGGCGAATTTCGCAGCTGGTACCACGTGTCCCCATGTGGAGGCAGCTCCAGGTGGTGAAATTAATGGGGTCCATGGGCCAGAACGGGACTGACTTTCCTCTATAAATGGAGGAAGGCAAGGGGGAGCCCTGGGTACAGAACAGGAGCCCAAATCCTTGCCTTCCAGATCTCCAGAGTCTGGGAGTGCTCTGGTGGGGCTGTGAGACTTCATGTTCATTACAGTTCCGTCAAGTCTTGTCCCTTTAAAGCATGCAACTTGAATAGCAGAGCCAGGGAGAGATCGTGAGTCCAAACTTCATCTGAAAGACTCTCCTTGCTCTGAGTCTGCATTAAACTCAGCCTTTGTTGATCCCAGCTTTGTGGAGCCTGAAGACTGCTACCTGTAACTGCCGTTTTGAAGACATTTTTGGGTTGTGTGAAATAGAGGCAAAGTTTCTGGCAGCAGAATGAGGGGAAGTCCTAATGCAGAGAAGCACAGGGAGTGCTTTGGTCAGGTCATGGCATGCTGTGACATTCCAATCCAGTCCGGGAGTCCCAAAATGCCTCACTCCAGAACCAGACTAGGGACTGCTAGCAGAGGGAAAGACCTGAAGAGCAGCGAAGCAGCTGAAGTACATAAGGATATCACCAGGGCAGCCTAATGAAAGTGAGCTCCTGATAAATGTGAAAATGTGCTACTCTGGGCTCCTTCCTGCTTGGACTGTTGCAGATCTGGGAATTAAGCCCACAAAAAGAAAGTGTGTAGGGAAGAGAAAAGGGAAAGGAGGGAAATCTCCACTGGGGTTCAGCTATTGGTGGGAAGAGCAGAGTTGGGTGCAGAGTCAGTGAAGGAGAGCGAGGAGGATGGCACAGCAGGATCCTTGGTCTGCTGCTGAGCAGCTCCCTCTCTGTGCACGGCTCACTTCCCTGCTCTCTGTCACTCTTCTTATCTGCACAGACAGCCTGTTCTATAGGCCAAGACCAGGTTTCTGCAACACAAGGCACAAAGGACCCTTGAACAGCTTAGAAGGTACTGCAATAATATGAAGCAGAAATTGCAGCCACCAGATTGGAAAAATAGAGCACTTCCAGTCAGTAATTTTGCTCCTGGTGAAGCCCCTTGCCACATGAAGCTTTGAGCTACAGCTCCTTCAGTGCTAAGTACAGAAAAGGAAGATGTTTCTTGAGTCTGCTTTTAGCCTCAGAAAATCTGGGTACAATTTCTATGAAATGAGGGATGAATCTAGCTCATTCTGTGTCATACTCTAATTACCAGCTGCAGTGAAATATCCTAAGATGATGTATCTGAGGCTCCATCTTATTTCTGGATCTTGTTCCAATTAATTCCCCCTACCAGTCTGCAGAACCTAAATGAGATGCACTGAGTATCAGGCCCTGGGTTGCCTGGTCTTTCTCCCTTAGTATCCCAGGCCAATTGCTCTTCACAGCTACTGCAGAACTGTTTCACCAGTCTTAGGATGGTGGTATTAATACTCACTTGCTATCCAGCAGTTTTTTAAGACAGCCTATTCAAGTGTGAAAAGCATTTTGAGGTCTCAGGTCATGCTACAGAAGTGAGAACAGTTATTTCTTCTCTTTCGCTTCATTTCTCTGTGGCCTGTTCTATTTCTAAATGCTGGAAGTGGCGCTGAGCTAAAAAGAGGGTATCTGTTCTGCAGCAGGAAAAGAAGAGGAAGTCTATTTTGCAGGAAAAAAAGAGGAGGATGCTTTGAAGGAAAGAGAAAACACATGGGAGAAACGAAGAGTGCGTGTGAGAGGGAGGGCACAGATTCTAATGCAGGTGAGAATCAGTTTAGTAGTCAGAGTGTTCAATCCCGATCCCGAATAAGGTGAATGTTCTAACTGGTAAGTCTTGGGCCCAGTATGGCAGAGGCCACAGACTCCTCCTAGGCCCCAAACAATGCTCACAGAAGGAGCTTTGAGGGTGCTTCAATGTTTCCACAGAGAGTTCCATTTCAGAAAGAAAAAAGATTTGGTAGAAGAACTCATGGCCAACCGTACTTGCAATCTCATTCTCATTTATTTGCTCAAGTAATCCCCAGCACTTGATTTACGTAAGACTTGAATTAACTGTGTATTTATTCAGAGATCTTAAATTGCACTGATGTGATGAGGTAAAATTGCAAGCTGATGCCGTTTCAAGGGTATTAACAACCATATGACAGTGCAGCAGATCCCACTTGCCACTGAGGGACCCAAGCCCATTCAAAGGTTTCCAGAGAAGGTGGTAAAAAGGCTCCTTCTTTTGCAAGTACAACTGCTTTTCATGAAGGAGAATTTCTCTTAGCACTGAGGTGGGGCAGAGAGGTGCAGTACCTGGCAAGAGACTCTTAAAGAAAATTAAAAATGCTCGCTTGATGCTGCTCGTGGTGAACGGTGTCGGTTTGAGCTAAGACACTAAATTAAGCACATTCTTTGGTTCTGAGCCATTTCTGAATAATGCATGGTACCAGGAATAAAACAAACTCCAAATAAGCAAGAAGCATGGAGCAGTTAACACCCTGATCTAATGGAAACTTTCTGCAAATACGAAGGTGACTATAACTTCAAGCAGAGGTGCCATTGAAAAAGGCAATCAAACTGAAATCTCCATTGCTTCTGGCATTAGCTGTTTCTGAAGCACTTTATGTTCCTAGTAGATGTTTAGTGAATTCAGGCAATCAAAGCTGGCTATGAAGCTGTTACTGAATGGGGTTTAAACATCTTAAATGAAGAGTGGGGAAAATGACAATGTAAGTCTGTGATTGATGTGGGTGGAGAGTCACTGTGACCATTTGGAGACCCACTGAAAGACGAATCTGAGGCAAAACGCTCATGAAGAAACTAATGGAAGTCCCAGTACTGAAATATGATACAGCAAATAAGATATGGTTAGGAAAGAAAGCTACACAGTCCATGAAGCCTGTGGAGAACATCAGCTTGAAAAAGACGAGGCAAGACGGTTGGGGATGAAAAGTGTAGCTGGTATCAAAAGGTCCAGCTACTTTGCCAAGTGGTGCCAGTGATGCACGCATCATAGCTGCTAGCAGTTTGCACCGCGTGAAAGTGAAACAAGGGTACCCACACAGCTAGAAATGGTTATGGCAGGCACGCAGGGACTTAGAGGTGTTCAGAGGTGGACAGGGCAAAACAGAAGGTCTTGATGTGGTTTGGGGTTCAGGAGCTACTGTGACTTCTGTGGGAGCGGTGTTATCACAAGAGGGAGCTGTCTGCCTGTATGAGATTGTCACCCCAGACAAAAACACGCTGCAGAGAACTAGCAACAGGGCTCTCAAACCCTGGGAGGGGCAGGAGGCAAGAGGTCCTGAGGGCTCAGACAGGCAGGGACCACAGCAGGCTAGCATGGGAGGGCATGGGCTGAGCCGGGTTAGCAGAACTGATCCTGCAGGGCAGGCCACCAACACTGAACACCGCTAATTGCTCTTCTGCAAGTCAGATCCTGCATTATGTTAATGCTATCAGTTAATTGTTTTTATTTGTAGGCTTTGCTGGGGAGGGAGATGAAAGAAACGTGCTTGGTCCAAGTCAAACATGGTGCCGGTCAGAGGTTCATGTGGCAATGCAGCTGATCACCAAGGCTCAGGCGGTGAATGAAGTTGACGTGTGTCACTCGGCTGTGAGCAGTACCTGAACACAATAGGGCCTGTGTACCCAGCAGAGGGCATGTGCATGCACACACACGCACTCCTACCTTTACCTTTGGGACATCATTTCTTAGATAATGAGCATATCAGTGCCCTCAAAAGCTGTGTAAGTAGTTACAGGACAAAGCCAGAGGCATCAGCTGTTCTCCTCTGAATAGGCTGTGGTTTCTGTTACAGGGGCCAAACCTACCCTTGATTTTCATTCTTCTTTCAGATAAGGTCCCGCTGCAAGAGGTGCTGAACTCCCAATTCCGATCAAGATTAGTGATCCAGAGGAACCAAGCCACATCCCGGAGCTCAAGTCTAAACACTAGCATCTGTATTTACTATGCATCAGGGAAACCAGCCTGTTACCTCTTCACACTGAGCTTAGTTTCACCTTCCTGTTTTTTCTCTGAGTGCCTCATGCCCAATTTTTGTAGACACATTTTACCGTAGTCTGCGACTGAGCTGAAAGCTTTGTTTCCTGCCAAGAATCTTGAGAGGATAATACATATCCAAGCAGTCTGCATCAGTGCCATAGCATCTGAAATGCCCTGTAGAAGGCTAACACAATATATTTGTACGCTTTCTGGGCAGGAAGACAGACAGTTCTTCCAGTGGGTGCACTAAGGTAAATAATGGATTGTGCTAGATATGTTCAATGATGGGACAAGGCACAGAAGATCAGGGAGAAAGCCACTGCAGGTTGAAAAGTTAGAAGGCTTTAAAAATACATACAGAAGAAAAGCATGGCATCTTGACGATGGGGGAATGGATGGAGATCAGAGGTCTGGGCTCCTTGCCACAGGCTGCTTGACCTCAGGATAGTCTTCTGAGATCCCGCTTCCCCTCCTATCCTTTGTCTATGTAGCTCCCAGGAGCTTCTAGGCAGGGTTGGTCTCAAGTGCAGCAGTGAGGACACTTTATCTTGGTCATTGCTTCTAAGACATACGATAAAATTACTTCTCATATATAAATATATATATATAAACCCCCAATCTTTAGGATGCCTTATGGAGCAAAAAAAGGAATAAGCGCAGAGTGCCTCGGGAACATGTGGGAAGAGCAGAGCTCCCAGCCGGTTATTAATTCATTTGCAGGACAAGGCTTTTGCTGAAGTTTAAAATTAAATTTAAATTTAAAAAAAAAAGAAAAAGGAATTTCACCCGGAGCCGGAGGTCTGGCTCCAGCCTCGGCCCCCGCCCGCCGTGACGCCGGCAGAGAAGCAAGCCCCCCCCGCGGCCCTCGGCCCCGGCAGCAGGCGGCCCGGCCCCGCTCCGCTCCGGCCCGGCCCCCAGCGCGGCGGCGGGCGGGCGGCTCCGCGGTGCCGCGGGCGGGCGGGCGCGGCGCGGGGTGGGGG